>LPNX010956766.1:18572-34036 GCA_001517045.1 Pseudotsuga menziesii | reverse complement strand
TTGAAATATGGTACTCAAGAAAGAATCTTAGAAAGATGAAAATGTATAAAATATTTTCCACAGATTATGGCTTTATACAATGTATGTTTCCTGAATAAATTACCAATACTAAAGATATATCTTGATATTAAGATTGAACTTTATAGGAGTAGTATCAAATGTAACAATAGTTGTGTGGTTGTATCGAAGGTTTAATTTGATGAGATTTATTTTTACAAAAATATTTTATGTGATTTAGGATTTGTTACACTCACACTCAACACAAACATCAAATACTCATGTGTTCCAGAGTTTGCGCTCAACACAACATTTAATCAGTTATGTGCTTTAGGGTCCACGTCCAACACATGAAATCATATAAATGCTAAATAAAACATATGCATTGGCTTACACCCAATATACCAAACAAATAATGATACTCATGTGCAGTGGGGTGTTATGCCAAATATACAAAATATAACATCAAAGTAACATCACATTCAATGAGACTTAGGCCCATAAATGTTAGGTCAAAAATTCAGGATATTTCAGATATGAAGATAGAAACTGAACTATTAAACCACCAACTGCAGTGATCCTACTAACCTACTAAACAACATATTTACTACACTGCAATCTCATTGTCACTGCTCATCAGCTGGTCACTTCTCATCAACTGTCACTCCTCATTAGGTGATCGTTGTCCACTGTATCACGCCACTCATCAATATGTACAACCAACCTGTCAATCAAGTTGTACCAATCAATCTGTTGCTCACTTCAACCGACTCAGTAAATTTTAGTATCCACAACAAATTCACTCCACTTGAGTCAAACAAACTGCTCATACAACTCAACCAATCTGAGTCAGACCAACTCCACATAATGAAACATGTGCCAATCCTACTCAACTGAACCAACTTGTTCCAAGTTGCGTCTGTACCTGTTGCAAATCAATCGTAAACTTGTGTTAACCTAATTAAGTTCTCTGACAATCAACCAACCTGGTAGAGAAATAATCCACCTTAGTACCATGGTCATACACCTAGGTGACATTTTCATTTGTCTTGTACTTATTTCACATGGTGTAACATATTTTATACAAATCAATCTTGGTCTATTAGGTGATTTTTGGCTCATTTACTCACAGTTGATGTGCTCCATTTTGGTGAACCTGACATTTAAGGAACTCTAGTTTGATCATTCGGTCAACCCAGGAACCCTCATTGATGATTGGTCTCCTTTGGAGCTCTCCCCATCGCTTAAAACATGGAAGTTGTTTGACCAAGGGTTTAAGTGCATGTATATAGTGGTTTTAGCCTCTCTTTGGGAATTTATTGCTTCCTAACTACTCTATCACTAACCCATGTGCTCTTCCATGCCTTCATTTATGATCCAACATGCTCTATCGATGTTCACACTAGCATTTGTGACTGTTTGGTATGGTTTAGGGAGCTTATTGGTCAACCTAGGGGGTTTTAGGGGTCAAATATTAGCCTCACACTTATATGGATCCATATGGCCTTCAAAGCTCGATAAATTTCCCTAATTGTATTTTAAATATGTGTCACACATATCTAGAAGTTGTACACTAATAATAACATCATTTATTGGCACCATCTATGTGTGTTATTTTGCTTTCTTTTACTATTTTCATGCATATTTTGTGAATAAATTAGATTTTCAATATTGAGTTAGGTCCTAAATATCACTATGAAGCAATTCTCTCATGGTATCAGATATTTGTGGAGATGCAAATAAAAACTAAGAGTGTTTGAGGAGTTGTTTAGGGCATTTTCTAGAAACGTTTAGTGCTTGTATTGAAGGTACAATGCATTTTATGTCACTCGGTGTGCAAGAAGGATGGAGAAGAATCACGTATTGTTTACCCCATTCAAATATTTTGAATGGAATGCTGAAATGGTGATTTATTTGAGGTAGAAAGGCCTGTACAGAGTAACCATGGGGACTGAAGTCGAGCCCAACTCTGATGCGGAGAAATTGAAGTACTTCAACAGAATTGATGTGACATTTGGTATGCTTTGTCTCAGCATTTCGAGAGGACTTCTATTCCATGTCAATATTCTTGGCACACCCAATGATGTTTTTATAAATATTTTATCATTGTTTGGGAAGACTGATGAGATGAGAGCCCATCAGCTGGAAAATGAGCTAATATCACCGAGCCCCTCTTACTATGAGACCATCCTAGGATTCTTCACCAATTTCAAAGCATTAGTGCTTCAGCTAAAACAATGTGGAATCGAGAAGAAATATTAGAAACTAATATTGTCTATCATTTGTAAGATAGGGTATGAGTACTATGTGTTTATTTTGACATTCCACTCATGCAAGATAACAACTAGAAATTGGAAGATGCATGTGCTAGCCGAATTCGTGTAGACATTGAATCAAGAGAAAGACAAGTTAGTGTATATGGGTAACATCAAATCCACCAAACATCAATACCTTGCTTCTAGTGTATCAAATCTAGCAAAAGGAGATAAGAAATTCAAGGATTTGAACCAACAAAGAGTGAAGGAGAAGAAACATTCAAATAAAGAAAGGTCCAGTTAAATTGATTAGGATTCGAAATCCAAGAAGATGAAGACTGAGAGAGAGAAGCCAACATGTGGTTATTTTAAAGGTTCACATCATGAAAGATATTTCTTTAGAAAGAATATGGAAATCATACCCCAGATCCTTGTAGAGAACAATATTGATTTTCCATATTTTGTAAGAAGAGGGGAGCACAAGCTCTATTTGGAGAAAGAAAATGGTAAGAACTTGCATTCTTTTTGTGCTTGGGAGAAACCCATTTCTCAAATTTCTGTTTCGTAGGTCTTTGTTTCTGATTTAGAATATGATATAGCAGAATATGAAACCTCCAGTCCTTCCTTAGAAGAAACCCCAAATAGTTCACCAAAATTTCCACCAACCACAAGTCATTTTTCAGTCGTTTTCGATGTGTCATCTGAAAGCTCTTTCCCAATCCATTTAGATACTTCCTATTTTGATTATGAAGATGATATATAGGCTGATATACAACTTATGAAAATCATTCTCTTGATTTGAAGGATCATTCAAAAGCACATGCAAAGTAGGATTAAGCGAGGAGGAATCAATTTGATAAGGAAAGTTGCTAGACATATCATTATTGTTATCTTTATCATCTTTATCACATTGATCCACAACAACACTATCATTATTTGGCTGCATGGAATTATCAATGTTTTTACCCCATTCATCTCTTAATAACTTGGTGAACATGTCATATCCAATGATGGATGTAGGTGCTAACGTATATAACCAAAACCAGCATTATGACCTAAGGATCACCTAGGGATTGCATATAGACATCTTCATGCTATGTGGCCAGGGATTCCATATAACACAAAAAATAATCGAAGTGGAGTTTAATTGATTTGATTGAATTTGCAAAGAAATGAGGAAACCCTTCACCGTACTCTTTTGGCATAAGATGAGGTGCCTAATAGATTTCATAGAAGTCCAGATGAGATAGAAGCTTCCTTTGAAGCTTGGTTACATTTTGCTTGATTTCTTTGAAGAATTTGATGAATAAATTCAAGTTCATTATGATTTCTGAGATGGTTCACTTCCCAATGAATTTTCTAGGTCAATGAATTGTCGTGTTCACGATAAATAAATTTCATGAGAGAGATAGAAACAATACAGTGATTGTGTAGACTAGAGAAAATGAAAATTCAACCACTAGATTTAAAACCAGATGTGATATGAATGGATAAAAGTCTAAATGCATCCACAAACACGGCAATTACATAAGATAAACAAAGGTAAGCCTCTACCTCCCCGACAACGACACCAAAAATTCTATGATGAATCTTGTAGTTTCCTTGTAAGGTAAAAGTGACTACTCTGGATTATCTAGAGACATAGAATAATGGTATAAGTGACTACTCATACACCCTAGAACAATGCAATGCTATAGGATAACCAAAAACACTCCCATATACAATAAAATTTGATCATTTGCCCAATAATAAAGTGATAATAATCACTCATCAAAATATCCCAGGACAAACTCTCAAAATTGAAATAGAAATATTGGTCCTAGGCATGTCTAGAACAAATATAGACCATGTTGGTTTTTGTGTTACTTACTTGGGAACTGTGCTTGACTTGGTCAATTGGGTTGACCAGATCAAAGTACCCAAATTGAAAATGAGATACTACATCAATATGCTCATGTGAGAATCCAGGGTAAGAAATGCTCCAATGATGTATATTAAAACCAAGCTTAAATCAATGTTATTCATAATGATGATTACAATAATAATAATAGTGAAATATATACATGTGTTTCTAAATAATCTCATAACGTTTTGGAAGTATACTTGTTCATGCCCTACTTACAAAGTGTAAACCGTATGCTACTATTGGGTGAGGATAAAAAACTAGGCTAAGGCTAAGGGAAATGAATTTTGACTGACTTTGACTAAGTGACCTCTCTGAATGATAGTCAATACATTCAGCCAAAGTGAAATATACATGAAATATAGAAGCAGGGTATGTAGGTGTCTCACAAATGGATAAAGTACTTGGGCTTGTTTCCCTTAGACTCTAGAAATATGTCCTTTTCACTTACTTGTAACATAGGTCATCCTTCAAAGGTAGGTTCCCTGCAATCCTTCTTGTCTCCATTATTGAAAAATACACAACCTTTACAGGTTAGTCTCAACATGTTTCCTTGTAGGGGAAAATGAGTCAAACACTATACAAAGAGTGAGTTCTCATCCATTGGCCATTAACCTTATCAATAAATTTTGTGATAATTTACTTCTTAATCACATCTAAGAGATAGAAAAATGTTCACACATGAAGTGTTTGACAAAATGTGCAAGAAAATCAACAAAGGGACAGAAAATACATGGAATAACACATGTGAATTGTGCTAATTTCTGATCATATTATTATCATACACCCTATAGATGTTATGTTATGTATTTATAGTACATTGGACAAAATTTGAGTGTCTCTGGCAGCCAATTGGGAAATTACAAGTGTCATGATGAGAATTGACCCCATTCCCCCCTAGGTGGACCAAAGGAGCTCCAAATAAGCCCAAACAGTCACGAAACCTCATGTGAAGTTTCTGGGTAGTCCATGAGTCCTAGGAAAGCATGGGTGAGATAATAGAGGTGAGTGGGGTGCTCTAGGTGGCAATAAATGCTACTGGGAAAGCTAAAACAGGCCAAATACACCCCTAGCGCACTTAGTCAAATCAGGGACCCAAAAATCACGGTGGTAGTATCCCAAGGAACTAAATGAATTACACATGTGCTGGGTTAACCAACTAGGGTGTTGTTGTAGGTGTGAACAAGGAAAAATAACCAGTTACATTACTGAATCAACTCTCCTAAGTCTTAAACCTCAGGATATCGTTGCATGAAGGAAAGTAAAGTTATCCTAAGGTAAAAAATTTGTACTAGGGATTTATTACTACTCCTACACCCCACCTTAATCCATACTTAGTACAATTTATTCAAAAATATTTATTAAGGCCTTGGAAACTAAGGCACGGGTCACCTTTTGCAAAAACAATTTATTGATCCATGTAACCAAGGTAAGGAGCAGGGATGATTTTATGGAATCATACTTATTTAAAAGTGTATAAATGTTGGCAAATATTACCAATTGTTAAAACTCCAACTATAAAATGATTGACGATATTTTTCAAAAAGTATTTTAATTTCCAAGTATTTTATATCGTTTATATAATAATTTGGCGATTTTTAGGGGGGAAAAATTGTACCCCATAAAAATTGGGCGAAATGGGGCTTCAAAAAATGCAAAATGGCGAATCTTTTTTGGGAGAAAAACATGGAAAAATAGCCCAATGGGATAAAATTCGCCCCTAAAATTATCCCTGGTAAGGAGGAAAACCTCATGGGACAAAACCTACCCTCAAAAATGGATATGGAAGAGATAAAAGAATTTCTTCACCAGGTCAATTTTCTTCACTTGAATGAGCTGAAATAACAGCTTCTTGGTGATGGACTTGGTGAACATGTTGTGGATGCCAAGATCATGCATCAATGCATCAAAGTGTTGTAAACAAAGACAATGTGGAGACGCCCTTTGATGATCATAATTTGATGATGGGGGGGCATCATAAGAATGTCTCTTGCTGCAAGAATACTTTGATATAACAGCATAATCAACCATGGAAAATATATCTCTGCAAACTCTTTCCAAAATAACATCAAAAGATCCAACAAAATCTGCATTATGTTTAGCTGCCATATCATGAATAAAAGCATGAACCTTTCTGCCAATTTGATGAATTGCCTTCATAAATCTATAAAAAATATCATGAGGCTCTTAAATATCATAATATATTTCATACACATTATAAAATATCAGAAATATGGTGTCTCCATTAGTGAATGGATCCATGGGAAGAGGAGAGTGAGTAACTAGATCACAATTGCAATTGAGAGAACCTGGAAGGTATGGAGATGTGAGATTTGAAGCATGGGTGGTGAAAGAAAGTTCAAACATATGGAACAGAATTCCCATGAAGGAAAATGATATGTCTGTCCAACCAATGAAATATATACAATACATAACATCAGCATACACAAGAGACATAGCATCGGAAACTAGGCAATTTTCTGAATTTCCAACTAGTGAACTTGAGGGTTGGTGGGTATTTTGGTCATGATATCGTTGGGAAATGAGTAAGTTACTGTCATAGGATTTATATCAGCCTATATATCATCTTAATAATAAGAAATGGGAAGATATGAATGGATTTGGGAAGATCTTTCAGAAGGCACATCAAAAGCTAGTGAAAAATTACTAGTTTTGGGAGGAAGCTTTGATGAATTGAATGGGAATTTTTTCAAAGAAGGGATAGGGGTTTTAGGTTCTAATACTCAAGTTTTCTGGAAATATGCCCTAAACAACAACTCAAAACTCACAAGATTTGTTTGCAGCTCCAACCTGCTCTGATAGCATGTGAGAATTTACTTCTTAATAAAATTTAGGATCTATAACAATGTTCACCCATGAAGTGTTTCACAAAATGTGCAAGAGAATCAACAAAGAGACAGAAAATACATGGAATAGCACATGTGAATGGTGCTAATTTCTGATCATATTATTGTCATACACCCTATAGATGTTATGTTACACGTTTATAATACATTGGACAAAATTCAAGTGGATTTGGAAACAAATAGGGAAAGTACAAGTGTCATGATGAGAATTGACCCCAATCCCCCCTAGTTGGACAAAAGGATCTCCAACAAAGCCAAAACAGTCACAAAACCTCATGTGAAGTGTGTTGGGTCATTAATGGGTCCTAGGAAAGCGTGGGTGAGAGAATATAGGTGAGTGGGGTGCTCTAGGTGGCAATAAATGCTCATGGGAGAGATAAAACCGGCCAAATACACCCCTAGCGCACTTAGTCAAAATAGGGCTCCACAAATCAAGGAGGTTGGGCCCCAAGGAATTAAATGAGGTGCACATGTGCTAGGTTAACCAACTAGGGAACTATTGTAGGTGTGAACAGGCCAAAATAACCAGTTATATTGTTGAATCAACTCTCCTAAGTCTTAAACCATAGGATATCATTGCATGAAGGAAAATAAAGTTACCCTAAGGTAAAAAATATGTACTAAGGATGTATTAATGCTCCTACACATTTCATATTTCACATAAGATAGTAGACATCCTATAAGTGTCGGTTCCCTAGAAACCCTCCTGAGCTCTAGTAAATAACTAGGGCCTGGACCCACTACCAATGAGCAGTTCATAACTATGACTAGTTTTCCTCTCCCTGTTGCCCCTATGGAGTGAAAATGAGCCTTACATTATAAAAAACATGAGTGAAAAATCCCTTGGTCACTGACTCCTTTTAAAAAATGTATACTTTTGCATCCTCTAGATATATCTTTTCAATTCTTTAGTGTTTAGCAACACTAATTGGTGGACCCATTAGAGGAAATTTCAACTCAAATGGGCCTTTCAACCCTAATTCAAATTCCATGTCATCATGTGTTATGCAATGAAATTGATTTAATTTTTAAATACCGTATAGGTCTTTAAAAAAAAATTAATATAAATTTGGGGATAGGTATCATAAAAAAACTACTTTTTTTGTTCGTATTTTTTACATATCTCCTAGTGTTTTTACTCAAATTTCGAGCAAAAGAGCTCCGTGGATGCAGAATTAAATTCCACATCCAACGATCACCCACTTTGCATAATTTTTAAAGATTCTTGTTTTTGGGGTAGTGGGTTCCCTCCAAAGTATGTAGCGTGGGTACTCATTGGATGAAGAATTGAATTCCACATCCAACGAGCTCTCCCGATCAAAATTTGACTAAAAACAGGGATGTATGTCGAAAATATGAACAAAAAAGTAGTTTTTTTTTCTTCCGCAACTGAGATGGTGGATCATTTAATTCCAACACTAGCCCAAAGACCTAGGAAATATTATAAATACCATAAAATTGA
Organism: Pseudotsuga menziesii; assembly: GCA_001517045.1. Classification (NCBI taxonomy): domain Eukaryota; kingdom Viridiplantae; phylum Streptophyta; class Pinopsida; order Pinales; family Pinaceae; genus Pseudotsuga; species Pseudotsuga menziesii. The sequence continues at coordinate 25,552 of LPNX010956766.1, read as the reverse complement.
GCAGGAGCAGCACTACTCATTCTGTTTTCAAGGGAATATACCTTGTGATTGCTGCAAACTGAAAATTTAGGCACACAAGGAATTTGATGAGGGGATAGCTAAAGTGGAATTTCTGAGTTAAGTCTCCTACTGAGTGTTGAGTTATAGAAAGTTGTTATGTGGGATATTATCCAGTGATATTCGACTTGGTGGTTCAGTGAACAGGCTCGAGGGTCCTAAGCAAGTAATTTTGGCTGCTTCAGGAGAAGGTTGGGTGGAATAGTCTCCTTTGGGTGTTTTTTCCCTTCTGCACATTATCAAGGTTCTAATTGTTGTTATTTAATGGTGATTTAATTCTATGTCTATATTGTTAACACCATTATTTAGCGAGGGAGCAAGAAGACCATGGTGGAGAAATATAATGGTTGTTTGGACACTTTGGTTAAAAGATATATTGTAAGAGTTTGACGGTAGGTAAAAAGGAGATTAAGTTACCAAAGATCCTAAGCCGCGATGGTGGAAGGAAGAAAATCGATGGCTGATATTCTCTCCGCTCCTCAAAAGATGCGATGAAGATAAAATATGTCCGGGCATTTAACCAGGTGCACAGATCAATGACTATCAATCCATTCCCGACAGATCCATGGTCCATATTCAATCCGCTTTATGAAATCGAATCTTGGTTAAAGCAATAGAGTCCGGCGGAATCGAGTACATACCACTCGATCCAATAGCGGAGAGGTAAAGTTAAATCACATCCACGATCGGGATTGATTCCGGAGCCAAAACCCGCACAACAGATAAATCCAAAGCGCCCAGCGGAATGAGTTATCAGGCGGTCGATCTGACGGTTGAAGATTGAAGGCGAAGTGGATCAACGACGGTTGACAATTCCGGAACCTAAACTTGCGCGGTGGTTAAAATGATGGAGCCCAGCGGAATTTGGTAGATGTCACCCAATCCAACGGCTCACAAATAAAGGTGGATCGCATCTACGGCTGTGGGCGATTCCAGAGCATGGAGTTGCACGAAGGATAAGGTTGGGAAACTCAGTGGAATCGAATATCTCCTTTCCGATATAATAGCGGAGTGATGAGAGGCGATTTCATCGACGGTTGGAAATGTTTCCGGGGTGGAGACTTGCACATGGTTTATTACCACGACGCCCGGCGAAACGAGGTACGTGGCACATGATCCAAGGGTTGGGAATTAAAGAGGAATCATATCAATGGTATTTAATGAATCCAGATAATATAAGTGCACGGCAGATAACGATAAGAGGTGGTCGCGGAATATAAACCGTTGATCCACGTGGCTGAATGTGGTAGATTCCAGAGACGAAAATGGTTTATGGAAAACCACCCAAGGCATGCTCCGGAGTGGGTCCTGTATAAAGCAGGGTTGAATTCTCCAATGATTATTTTATTTTCTCGGGACCGCGTGAAAAGGATTGGGCGATTCGGCAGCTTCCATTTGTCAGTCTCAGGCACGCTCTGAGCACACACCTCTACAGTCAATCAGGTAAAGCTTAAACCCTGTAATTCCTCTGTCCAATTCACCGTTGTAAATTAAGTAATGGACCAGGGGAAAGAAATTCAAGTGTCTAGTCTGGTCATAGATGACAAAGAGGAGTTTTTAGTAGACACGGATAGGAGTGTGTGCGACCCCTTCCTATCAGTAGGGAGCATGTCTGTCAGCAAGGAGAAATTCTGGTATTACAACTCGCAAGGAAACGATGTACTGAATGTATGTAAATCTTTTCTGTACTTTTTCGCTATTGAGAAAACCCTCCATTTCCCAGATTTCGCAGAACGGTGTGATATCAACTATTCGCCCTCTCAGAGGATTATTGTGAGTCGATCCACGTCTAGAATACTTTGTAGGGTCGATGCCACAACCATCAGAGAAAACCTTGATTTGCCTGAAAATTATCCTGTTAATCGTGAGTCGGTAAATGAGTCAGTCCTTGCTAAATTCTACAAGAATTGTAAAAATGAAAGTTGCTGCCAGTTCCTGTCTACTATTATGAAAGATGGTCAATCCCTTAATGGTTTTTTCCTGCCTTATCCTGTGCACATTTTTAAGGATGAAGTCCAATTGGTAATGTCCCTGGTCTGTCAAGTATTATGTCTGGATGACGATTGTCATGTGGGCGATGTCATCCTTGGATTTTTGTTAAGAATAAGTTCTTTAAGCTTTGAATCCTAGTCAATTCCCATATTTAATTTGGATGAATACCTCGCTGAAGCAATCCATCTTCAGTTAACTGAGTTTCCAAAGGTTCGGTTCTTTAGGTTTCAGACCTACTTGCTCAATATGCTATTATGCTCTAATGTCACTGAGTTGAAGTTTTTAAGTACTCTATGCTCTTCTGATTTGCCCAAGCAAATCAACATGTTCGAATTTGCTAATTCGATCATGTCGAAAATGTACAAAATGTTGTTTGATGAGGAATTTCCCCGTGTCTTGGACGAAATGAAAATTTTAATGCAGTCTTCACCAGAAGATCAGGTTGGAGACTGGTTCTTGTACAAAAATTACACTGTGTTAAGAATATATGGGTTTACTGGTCAGCCTTATAGGCTACCCTCCTTTTTGACCCCGAGGATTTTCGCACTGGAATTCATGAGGCAGAGATTGTTGTCTGAGGAAGAGCATTTTGGTGCTTTCAAAAAATCTTCAAACATTAAATTTCCACTTAAAGTCGGCTCTTTCATTTTTAAAGGTAAAGGTGCCCTACTATTCACAGAGAAGTTGCTAGAGAATATGGATTTCCAAAAAGAGGAAAAAGTGAATTATGATCCCCACCATGTCATCTCATTGAGGAAGCAGGCCAACACGAATAAACCATTTGAGCACCAGCCTATTGAGGGGCTGGCTGAAACGGCCAATTTGCTGCAGTGTACTGAGAAATTAAAGTATGACGAAGAGACACATACTGTACCTGTCACATCAACTCAAATAACAGAAGGTGCTAGTATTGTGATCAAGAGGAGTTTATCTGAAAGTGAGAGTATGGATTTGGATGAAGATGGGTCCCATAAAAAGGCAAAGCTACTTGAAAGTGCTGAAATTGTAAATGAGGAAGTTCTTGAGGGTTACAAAAGGGTTGCCCTAGTTCCCATGAAAGCTGTGCAGGTAAGTCAATTCTCTTTTAAAAATATAGAGGGTGATGTAGACAGTTTAGAATCAAGCCCGGTATTTAAGTCGAAAGAAGAGCTCAAAGCCAGCTATATAGAAAAGAGGAAACAGTCTCTGGAGGAGACAAGAAATTTTCTCCTGTGAGTGAGAGGTTTATTCAGTTAAAAAACCTCTCTAGTTTCTGCTAGATATGCTGAGAGAAATACATTTAAGATGGCTATGGTAAGCGACAAGAAGATGTCTGAAATGGAGATCCGGCTGGACAAAATCAGTACTCCAGATAAGATTCAACTTCATAAACAAACCAGCGATATCATTTACTCAGACTTACTACAAGCCATGGTAAAGATTAATAAATTGCAAGTTTTGTTAGACAAATTAGAAATTCAATTGAAGCATGAGAGAGTTGAGAATAAAGAAAATGTCATTCAGATTAGGAAGCTGCAAACAGACATTGTTAGTTCAAATAACACCCAGGCATTCAAGAGGTTGCTAGAAGAAAAGGACAATGCACTCCAGGTTCTAAAGATAAAGATGAAAATCCCAGGTGCCGAACATGTTGAGTCCTCTGAGTTATTGACGCTCCAAGAAGGGAAGGATAAAGTCCATCAAGAGATGATGGAGTATAAAGGAAGAATTGGGGAGCTACAGGAAGAAAAGGACAGGTGGGAGGCTGAACGAAATGATCTGTTATCTCAAATTTCCTCGATGAAAAAGGATTAAAATGATGAGAAGGAAATTATGGAGGAGTTAATGAGCCAGACCCTCACCGGCAAGGATTTGTCCATTGTGAATATCGACAAGCCATTAGAGGATTTCTCTGCAGATGACTTGTTAGTGCCTATGTCCCAGGTGAGCTTAAAAGATGAAGCAATTAAAGAATTGAAGGCAGAGAATGAAAAAATAAAATTTGAATTGGTCAGAGTAAGTGAAAGCAAAAAACAACTATTGCAGGACAAATATCAGTTACAGAAAAAATTCAACGAGCTAAAGGAGAAAAGCATCGGGGAGGGCCCTCTGCAGGGAGCAAAAAATATTATTTGGAATACCTTGTCTATAGAGATTACCAAATTCCGTCACTATTTAAATTTTGTTGATGATCTGAATATAATGATAAATTTGGTTCACCAGAGATTAAAGCTGGTAAATGAACACATGGAGAGAAGACCTCTTACTACATCCTAGAACACACTGAATTTCCTAAATTCACTGACATCTCAGAAATTACACTATATGGGGATAAAAGACAGAATATCAATAGTGCTGTGGGTAAAGAAATTCATCCACAAACATCACTTAATGAAAACGGTCCAAGATAAATCAAAAGAATTGCTATTGCAGGTTAATAATTTTAAACAGGATTTTAAGGAGCTGTTCGAGGACAGATTGCCTTCCTTCTGGGACAAGGAGGGGCGGATGTTCTCACAAGAACACTATCATAGCCTACTTGTTCAGTGCCGCATGGACCACTCCAAATTTAATGATTTGGAGAAAATCCTAACAGGGAAAACCATCGTGGATATGTTAACAGAAGATTTCGAAATTCTACAGAAGTTTGCGATTATCAGAAGTAGATTGCCTAAGAAATCCTATGAAGCATATATGGAGCTCGAAATAGCAATTCGGGAAATGATGGAGTGTGATACTCCAAGCGCAGAACAGTGGAAAGCAGTGGAGCGGTTTGGAAAGACAAAGTACATTCTTCATTCCTAAAGACAAGCGTCATACACCGAGGAGCTGACTGGGCAAGGACATGGAGCTGACTGGGCGAGGACATATCATCAAGATGATTTTTACTTTATGATTTGTTAGGATTGGAGTTGTAATCTATTCCTAAGAGTTAGGAATTCAGTTACTAAACTCTAAATTAAGCATATCATTCAGTTATTGATCTTCTTGGAAGACCTATTGTTTTATGTATAAATTTGTATCTTTTTATGAGATGGGGGTTGGAACCCATCGTGTTGTGGAATAATTTTGGAGAACATGTATATTTTTTAATAACAAAGTGAATACATGAGAATTTTGTCAGAGATTCCTGTATCATTGATATTACAGTCTGTGCTTCTTTCTTTATGTGATTGTATTTCCCTTGTGTAACATTCCATTTTGTTTCTTCTTCGTATCTGGAATACAGCATTGGATGATTGGAATTCATATGTTTATGCTCTAGTCATCATTTCAGATATTTTATGAATTTTTCTGCTAAAGTTGATATAGAATTCATCTTTGATGCTCTGTATTAATGGACTGTTTCCTCATTTCTTTTGTCTCGCCTGGATCAAATTGAATGACTGTGATGATGTGATTATCTTGCCTTTGATGAATCTCGTGTATACATCTTTGTGATATCCTTACATGTATATGAATCCATGCCCAATGGTTATGTGATTGTTTCAGCCAAACATACAAATCTTTAAGTGTTATTTATTATCTGGTCTTGTTAAATTTTTATTGAGAGATCCCTCTCTGAAAGAAAATACCAGTTTCTTTCTAAAGTGGTTTTGTTGTTACCTTGGAGTTTACCTTCCACAACCTGGGTACATTCTGAGTGATAACATATATTTTGGAAGTATGCTTAGTATCTGCAATTCTTACATTGGTAGTTTATTTATTTTTCTTATCTGTACTTCCTATCTGAAAATTGTTTATAGATACATTATCAGCTACAAATATTTTGGAAAATAGTCTTTAAAGTTCTAAAGAGAAGAAATCCAAAATTAGTGTAATTTTTTTTTTAAGTTAGTTTTAGCTTAAAATGATACTATTTCGTTCTGTTGGTATTTTAATTATGGGTCAGTGCAAGAAGATGACGGACCTTTAAGATGCAATCCTAGTTTTCAAAAACAACATCATGTTACCAAAAAATACATCAACCCGAGCCTGACATAGCACTTGGTATGGTTCAACCCCAGCCTGACGTGTCATGGAACATGTAGGATAGGAAGACAAATGGCATACGCATTATATAACTACAAAACGCGCACGCAATTTGTAGCTATAAAACGTGCACACGATTTGTAGTTCTAAAATGCGCATGTGATTTGTAAATCATAAAAAAAAATTAAATACACAGTCCCGAACCCGCGGCCCATTTTCACAATCAGGAACGCGAATTCGACAGGCCATTGGAGCGTTTGGAGCGAGAACACACCATTTAGGAGCTGATTCAAGTTGAGGGGAGGAGATTTCATGCCCACACCATTGGTTGATTCCTATACCCTTGGTTGATTTTCTATTGGAATTCCTTGTTCCAACATGAACTCACCCTTGTGTGAAATTGTTGACCAGTGTTTCTAGATGTTACATGGCGTATTCACCTTTGTATGAAATGAATGGTTTTCTAGATGTTACATCCATGTGAAGTAGTTTTCCTTAGATGGATGCTTATATATATGGAGATCCAACAAAACGAGCCCACTCTATTGTACGATTTTGGTAATTAGGGAATTTTTGTGATGGAAAATAATCCAATCTTCCATGAATGTACCAATCATGTTGATGTTCATCACCACTTCATTCGATAGCTTGTAGAAGATGGAACATTGGACTTTAAAAATTGTCATATTGAGGATCATACTACATATATATATATATATATATATAAATTTGAGATTGTACAAATTTGTAAAATTTAGGGACAAACTTAGTGTATTTTCTAGATGAATCATTAAGGGAGGGTGTTAGAACTTTCATCTAAACTATAGAATTAGGCATATTAATAAAGTCACTTGGCCATTTTAGATTACTTTAAAGTCATTTTAGTGTTTAAATAGTAGAGTTTATGTCATATCATTATAACAAAGAGAAGGTACTTCTCTTCATTTTATAACAAAATTACCATTTTCGCTATTAGAGTT
>LPNX010956759.1:1275-33072 GCA_001517045.1 Pseudotsuga menziesii | reverse complement strand
ATAACGCGAATGGTGGCAACCCCAACCATGGTGTCATACCATTTTCCAAATGTTATATCATTGAAATAAGACTTTTGTGTGTCCTTTCAACTTCTCCATGGCTCAAACCTAAGGTCTAATACCTGACAATCTATAGTCGATTTCAAATTCGTGCCCACAGGTGGTTCCCAATTCCACATTACAAAGGAAATAAAAAAATATCCAAAAATAAAATAACCTATGTAAACATGGGAATTTGCATAGGCATGTAGGAGTTCATCCATGAGATACTTGCACCAGTTCATCTAGACACTCTGTACATAAAATTCTTCTACCAATATGGTGTCCAATGTACACCATCCCTTAGTGTATTTCCTCATATCTTATCCATCTATGATTTGGAATGTAAAAATTACTTGGGGGTTGTTTATATTAATGATTATGGCACCTTTTCTACCCCTTTTCCTGCCATATCTATCACAGAGACTTGGATCTGACCTTGTTCTATCCCACTTATGTTCACCCTAAAAGGAAGTGGAGACATCTTCTCCTTCAATGGAAAACCTCATCAACTAATGGATGTCACTGATGTAAATAGGATACTTACTATCAATATACAATTAATGGACATGCAATCTACTAATAAGGAATCACATACATTGTATAAATTATCCTTTAGTGCCAAACATTGGCAGGTCTTTTAGTGAATTTAGTGTGGATTTTTGTAGAGGCTCAAATGACGACCACCAAACAATTTCTAAATTTATGGTCTCCAATGGAACATAGTCCATGTAGAAATATGGTCTAATGTATGGATACATATCACCGTTATAGAAATCCATGTCTTCCAACCTGTCTTGGTCAACCTTCCTATATAAATCACCTATCACCTCAATTTTGGGATCCTAATTTGGTTATTTATTTTCTATTTGCAAGTTACCTTTCTAATATGAGGTTCTAGCTGTATATATATTTGTTTGTTGCATTATATGTTGTTTTTGCTACAAGAGGACTGACTCTGTTTATGTTTCAGGATGACTGACTCTGATAGACCATGCCCTTTATTTTGAGGCATTGGGCATTGTATCATATGATAAGGCCAAAAAATATGATTTATCAGCTGATTTGAAACAGGTTGTTAAACCTGAGCTGACTAGACCGTGGGGTGCACGGTTGTTTGACAAGGCTGTTATGTATAAATCAATATCTATGTAGGTGACTCATCATGGCCACTTCTTGTATGTTATCTTAGTTGGGTGATAGGTTGTGAGGCTCTCAAATGTTACATTAGCATCTAGTTTCTGTAGATCCTTGCAAATATTAGTTTGCCCATATAATTAAAATTTCAAAGTTCATTCTACAGACCTGAACCAGTTGTTATGGAGTTTCCAGAACTTACAGGACATTCACGTCATGACTATTGGTTGGCTATTATTGAAGAGATTTTGTGTGTGCATCAGTTCATTCAAAAGTTTCATCTTGAAGATGTTGGACAGGAAGAAGCACTTTCAAAGGCTGTTTTAGGCATTTTACGTCTTCGTGCCATTCGGGAAGCATTCCATATTTTACCATCTCATCCTGCAAAACTTCTCACTTTTAACCTAGCAGAGAAGCTTCCTGGAGGGGATCTGATCTTAGAAGCATTAGCAGAGCTTTTGTCCTCAGTGGATGTTGTAAGTAAAAAAAAATGATGGTGGATATGCTAGTGAGAAGATAGAAAAAAGTGGCCTCTATTCAGTCTCGGTTGTTACTACAATGGCTAACTTAGGATTCATGTTTACAAAGGGCTCTGGGACAACCGATGAAGTAGGTCTTCCAGTTGGTGAAGTTCTTGTTGGTGATTTGACTCCTTTAGAAAGAGCAGTTATGCAATCAAGAAACAACTTTAAAAAGATGGAACTTGCACAGGCATCAATAGATGGAGTGAAAGTAGAGGGAATTGATACAAATGTGGCTGTAATGAAGGTTTGTTGTCTTTTGTCCAAGTTTAGGCCTTTCAAACTGTCATTCTCTTCTAATTGTCTGTGCATTGATATAGGGTATGTTCAAATTGTTTTAGTTATATGTTATTTTGATGCAGAGGTGTAGCGTGCTATGCACATATGGAGATTTTTTGGCATATGCATAGTCTTTAGGGGCTGTCTGGATCTTATCTTAGTCTTTTCTTATCCTCTTTCATTTCTTGCGATTAGATTATCTGTTATTATTTATGTTCTATTTCTTTTAGAGTGTTACTGCATGTGCTTTTAATTCAAAGTTTTTGCGATCCGTCTTTCTCCCTTTTAGAGATATTATTGATAATAATAAAATCTAGTTGATGACTGCACTTCTTGGAAACATTGACAGTGACATTATTACCTGCATGTAGCAGAAAGATTACCTAGTATTAAATGATATTTGTATCAGTGGCTTGCAGCAACCACTTTTTATACTCAGATTTGGTCATCCTAGTAAATGGGTCAAGTTTATTTTGGGTGCTTCATCTTGTAAATGGCTAATGTATAACAGTACTTGCAAGAATTGCTTCTAGTGTTAAAACTTGTTGCAGTAACAGGTAAACCAATGCCCATGGCAAATTTCTTCCAGAAATGGTGAAATATTCGTGTGCAAGGCATGTACATTCTTTTCTTTCCATGAAAACCAGATTGATGTCATTGTACATATGAATAGGTTTAAGTTACATGTAGCCACACTGAACAAGATCTTAATGAAAGCTGTACTGATGAGTCTCATATACACTGCTGTTATTCCTCGGCATACTCGTTCTCTTCATTTTTATTATTTGTTAATGCAATTTAAATAAAAATATTTCGTCTGCACTTGCAAATTTATGGTTGATAACATTGATGGCACTTTTGGCTATCTTCTCTTCATTTGGTATTCTTTTCAGATTGTTGCAGTGACCTTGGACAATTATAAATTGCTTCCAATGGATAAAGATAATCATATCAGTGATAATTTTGATGATCATTGGGTACAATCACATAGAGGTGAGGGCCATATTGAAGCGACGGCAGGAGCAATTAGAAGAGTTCCTTCCTGGAAGGAGGTCTGGGACTTTAAAGGTGAACTTAATCTCACAAGGTATGCAAATCATCATGTTTCCTTTGTTTTGTGCTCTAGGTTTTAACTATTTTCTCTAAGCATCATCGGTTCTTTTTATGCACTATTTATTGAATAATCTTACAGGGAAGAAGTAGAGAACCACTATTTTTTGTTGACTTCTCCTCCATTTGAGGTCCCGCATGCTCAATTTTCCTGAGCCCCCCTTCTCCTTGACCATGCTACAGCTTGAAAACCCTCTCCTCCTCACGTTATTTGGACAACATTACCGATTCTATGGAGAAATTATGCCCCTCGACACTCTCTTCTTGGATGTCCTCACTTCCTGAGCTTTACTCGGGAGGATTATCTTCATTTCCAAGGAGTTCCATTCCTATCTTAGGATCCTATGCCCCCCATAGGGGCCTTCCTCTTCCTTTGAAAATCAACAATCCCACTGTGATATAGAACTCAAGGATATGAGGAGGGGTCATAATCAAATTGTCGCTCTGCAAATGGAGCAAAATGTGATGCTTTCTATTCACCAGGATTGCCATAAATGGGTGCAAACGTACATGGTTATGCTCCCCTAGAATAATAATGGATCTCTGAACAATATTAACATCAACATTGATTGCCCAAGCCATCCACATTATGCCCAAATATCTTTCAGTACAATGAATTATTATTGTGGCAATAAAAATTGTTTTGGGAAAGCTGGTTTTGCGTATACTGTATTTTAAACTCTTTGTTGTAGGATGGTTTTATCGAGCATATCATTTTTGTTATGTTTGGTCTGTGTGTGCTATGTTTTCTCTGGACTATTCCCTTGCATCTTTTCAACTTTTTGTTGATGGGAAGATTGACATTTACCTCCATATATACTAGTGGGTTTTGCTCCAAGGAAATGATGTTTATGATTAGGGAATTTATGAGGTGCCCAAAAAGAGGTTCCTTGAATTTGGTTGAGACATTGGCATACTTGGTTGTATAATGGTCAAGACAAGTTCATTCCATTGTTAGTTGGGTGTATTGACATAACTTCCCTTGTGTTGCCGCTCGATATCTATGGACTTGTGGTGATATGGAGTTATCAATTCAATGAAGAATGTTGTCCAACATATTGCCTTAGACAAATGCAAGGTTTGCATTATTCTCCAATTGGTTGATTTGTTACAATTTTTGAAATGAGCTATTTGTATCTGGTCGTTTATTCAAGCATAGTCTATGTAAATAAGACATTGACAGGTTAGCTATTGGTGTTGATATGCATCATAGGTATCATAATGCATGGGCTTAGATATCATGGACCTTCCTAGTTTCCTACCATGAAAAGAGTAAAAAATTACTGTGGCATATAGGCCTAGATCTCATTGTATCTACAATAGCTTTGATGTTATGTATAGTCATGTTTTATATATCTACTTCAATACATAGGGAGATTCTAGGTAAAGTCTCGTATCGGCTTGCTTGTTTTTTCAATAAAATAGAAATAACAATATGCCCAATGAATAGTTCTATAAGAATTGATACAATATTTTGATTGTAGTGTGCGTGCTTGGTTTTCCATACTTATAGGCTTGATCCGATTTGCACCATGTTAGCTTATATAAAGTCCTGTTTTAGTTTCCTTAAAAAACACATAAAAAATAGAGTCCCTGAGATGGGTGATGAGTAATTGGGACCACAGAAAATAAAGTTTCTGATTGATGGAAAATTATGTGTTTAGGAAACATTGATTTTAGCTATGTCTACTTACCTTATGTTGTTAGCTTCTGCTTGGGACAGGTCAATGGCTTGTAGCCATGATGTTGGAATTAAACTTGCTACAACTATTGTTTGATCAATGCCAATCCATTCTCGTGATACTAAGCAATTTGATGATATGTATATAGGTTCCTGTATCGAGTTTACTATAAGAAAATATGATTATTTTGTAAGTTTTATGGATGTAAATGGTATGTATGCTTTGACTGTGACTATAGTTGCTTAATTGAATATGGTATTTTAGTCATAGCTAGTTCCTCCATTGGCCTTTCCGTTTTACTCATTTTCTTTGTCCATTTGATCATAGTAAACCGTGCAATAGAATTAAGTAGAAAGAGCAGGTATAGAAGTATACCACTATAGGAAGAAGAGTATATGGTATGTATGCTTTGACTGTGACTATATTTGCTTAATTGAATATGGTATTTTAGTCATAGCTAGTTCCTCCATTGGCCTTTCCATTTTACTCATTTTCTTTGTCCATTTGATCATAGTAAACCGTGCAATAGAATTAAGTAGAAAGAGCAGGTATAGAAGTATACCACTATAGGAAGAAGAGTATACTATTTCAGAAATTATTATTTTTTTAAAAAAAATTCCAAACTGTCGCTTAAGCGACGCCTCTAGGTGTCACTTAACCGACGCTCAAAGGATAAGCCCGTCGCTTAACTGACAGCAGTTCATGTCGCATATCCGACGCTTAAAGGATACACCCGTCACTTAACCGACAGTAGCTTATGTCGCATATCCGACACTTTTTGGCTATCTCCGTCGCTTAACCGACGGCCGTCCTATCGCTTAACTGACGGCAGGAAGGTTTTTTTCTTAAAAAAATTTCACAGTCATCGAAAACACGCTGTCGCTTAACCGACGCCTTAAATTTAACCGATGGTTACTTAGGTGTCGCTTAACCGACAGTTATTTAGGTGTCGGAAAACCGACGGCAAGTTTCCGACGCTTAAAAAAAAATCAAAGTGTCGTACATGCGACAGAGAAGTGTCAAAAATCCGACATGACGGCCGTCGGATTTTTGGTCAAAATGTAGTAGTGTGGCTAGAAGAGAGGTGGCAGAAATTACTGAAGGCCATTGTGGTCTACATAACTTGTGAAGGGAGATACAACAGGGCTAGGATTTACCATTTCAAATTGATGAACCACTTCACAGGAAAAAACCCAATGAATTTACCTTTCTACTTACAGAGGAGCCTGGAAAAAATGGCACACCAAGTGAAGGCTTAGCCAACCAAGATTGTTGGAAGATTGCACGGGGACTTCACTTAGTGAACATCTCACATATCACGTGCGATCGTGGGATATTAAAGAATACCCTTAATTTCCAGAGATATTGACCCAAACTCTTTTTGTTGAAACCCCCTCCCAATACTTAAAACCTCCTCCCCACCCCTTTTTATACCTCAATCCTTATAAACCACCCTACCCACCCCCACCTTAAACCCCTCATCCCCCCCAATACCTGCAATATATTGGTTCAATTTTTAATAATTTTAAAACCCACAATATGAACTAACGTGATAGGATATTGGTCAACAAGTGAAGCCCCCATGGAAGATTGTCTCATAATGGTCTTATCCAACTCCTGATCAAATAATTGTTGAAGAGGAGAAATATGGCATGGGCATATTTCTTATTTTGGAATGGATTTTAAACATGCCTATAGCCAAAAGAAAAGGGGAAGTCTCCTTCAAAAAAGTCTAGCACACCAAGGAGTGGGAAAAGGAAGAGAAGGGCTATATCCCCAACAACAACAGAACAACCTCCTTCTTCTTCTAAATCCAAGCAGGTCAAAAGAAACCTGTATTTCAGTGAAAAGGGCCAGGAAGTTACAACACAAAATGGGAGCATTTTGAACCTGCCCTACTCAGATTCAGAAGAGTAAATAGAGGAAGGTGCTGACCTAGCAGTGCAAGTTGTAGAAGAGATTGAAGAACTCTCATCACCTACACCAAAAGAGCAAGATGAACCAGTAGAGAAGGATTCCTCTAGCAAGCCAAAGACACAAAGGATAAATCAGTTGCTGAGGCAAGTGTATGAAATGGAAATTTTATAAAGAGAGATAAAGAAAAACAATGCTACATTGACCAGGAGGAATAAACTGTTGCACAACTCTTACCTAGAGATTAGAGAAAGGTATACCTTTCTAAAAAGACTAAACAAAAGATACTTGAAGGAAAACACAAGTCTATATAGAATGATTAGCCTTCAGAGGCTACAGATGAAGGATGCCAAGCCAAACCCTAGCACTCACCTCACATTGGAAACCCTAGCTGAAGCTGCAGTAAGCCTTCAGCCTCCATAATCAAGCCAGGATGTTGCTAACCTTCCTAACATAGAGCCTGCTGAATAAAAAGATAATCAAACAAACTTGAAAGAATAATTTTAGAGTTGGATTAAGAATTTTTGAAGAACGGGGATTTTGGTGGCTTAGGTCGATGCTGAGGCAGTTCATTAGCCACCGAAAGCAGCGGTTTCGACAGCTAACAATTCTGATATTTTGTCCTCTTAACCATCGAAAGTAGAAAGAGGCACATGATCAAATTTTGGCATGAAGGACTAGTTTTTGGAAAACATGAATAGCTCAGGGATGAAGTATAAAGATGAATGGTGCTAAAGAACAACATCATGGGAGGTATGCTTCAGTTTTGCATTCACATAAGGGAAGAAAGGGTCACCAACAGTAAAATGTCTAAGTAAAGCAGTGACTTATCCAGCAGAGGACCAATGGCAGTTATTCCCAGTACTCACTTTAGATATCAGAACATTCAAACAGTGAACAAGTTCTTCAGTTAGATAGACTAGTAGTTAAATTATGGTTTTTTGACCTAATTATGCAAAAACAATTATTTTGTCTATTTTTAGTAAATCAGATCCAATTTTTTAGGATCTAAATATTTTTGTAAAGGCTATAAAGCCTAAGACTTGTGTTATTGAAAGGGTTCGACTTCGGGGACATGTAGACCATTACTATTGTCAATATTCTCATATTGCTCATGACCTAATATAAGCTCTTTGGCTATCACATGTTCATCTTTAATTTCTTGTCTATTGTGTGCTTATGCTTGAATGTGTTATTTAGATTTATTCAGGTTAATTGATGTCTGATAGCTGTCATCCTATCGGCATATTAATGATTTGAATTATAAGTACTTTCCTTGTTAGGATTAGCCATTTATAGATATATGTTTTATGTATGAATCTACTAGCATGATAAGTTCTCCATCTCTGCACCATATTATCAAACCTCTGAACAGTGGTAGTTAGAAGCCTTACCCCTAATTGAGTTTCATGCATGTCTTGAGAGTGTGAGGTCCTGTAGGTTACCTAACTTGATCCACTTAGAAAACCATAAAAACATTTAAGTTACCAGGAATCCTCGAGCTACAACCTAGAGGAGTTTCTTGGAGTGATAACAAATTGGCACCGTTTCCGGGGAAGGATATTGAAGCTCAACTTCTATGGGAGACGACATAGATCCTGCTTTGATGATAGACAAAGTTTGGACACTATTCTGGTTGTAATTATCTATCCGGTGACTCCATTGAAATAAGGTGGCTTCAAGAAGACCAAGTACCAGAGAAAACCCTCAAGGGCCACCAATAACACCTGTTTCACATCCAAAAGAGATTCTAAGAAGAGCTAGGGTTTCACTAAGGCAGAACAGCAGTGCTGCAAAGGAAGCTACATCAGGTTGTTCCCATATTTCACACACCTGGGTTACGTGGTAGAAATATTCAAGCCACTCGGTGTGTCCTTGTGGGCAAGTATCGAGTCAAGGCTGTCACCTTGTTCTTGAATCCTCCGTTTAGGCTCAACTCCTAACGAAGGAAAGGGGGGTAGACCCTATTAAGTTACTAAGGAAAAAATATTTAGTATGATGATGGTATTAAAGAGTAATTTTTTTAGGAGTTTCGATTTAACAATTGTAAAAAACAAATGACATGATGAGATAATCACAAGTAAGCACGAAAATGACACCCAATCACATATAGATTGAAAGAAATAAACAGTTGACTAGTGCCTTGAAAAAGGAGTCGAAAAACAATTAAGAGTATTTGCAAGTGCTGGAATCAATGTTGTGCAATTGTATCTTGGTTAATTTTAAATTAATGTAAGAATATGAGTAATTTAACTTAAGCGAGGGGACTCCAAATATACCCAGGGGGTACTTGAAGTATGTCCAAAACTAAACCATCACGACTACCTGCAAGGAATATGTGGGTCGAATGGAGTCTCTGAGATTGTTGTTTATAATGCACTCAAAGGTGTAATAGAGATCAGTGACTCGAGGTCACTTTTTAGGAGTTCCCGCTTCCTTTGGGTATTTTTCCACCTTAATGGTTTGATCGAGGCGTTGGATTTTCTCCTGATGGTTTGTCAATTTGGGGAAAGTGAATCCTAATTATTCTAGTCACTCAAGTTCCTTTGATACGTCTTGACTGATTGAATGAACTGCAACCAAGTACAGAGCATACACACTGGAGTGTTTGTTATTTTTAGTAAATTTTAAAATAGGTGTTCTTGTTAAAAAGAAAACCCTCCAAGAACCTCTTTTGGTCCAAGTGGACCTCAATCGGGGAATCAAGGAGGGGTTTATTTTATTATGATTAACGAAAAAATTAATGAAAATGAAATCAAAGATACAAAACACCGATTTTCTAATTATTCCTACCACGCATCTCTTTCCCCTTGCGGGTCAATTGAGAAGTCGTGGGGTAAGTAGTAAGATTAATTTTGAAATTAAAATTTGGAGTAATAAAAAATTATATCAAATTATACAACCCTGCATGTCAGTACTAAACTAGAGCAGAAAAAAGGGAAAAATGCAAAAAGTGAAACGGATGCAGATCTCCCCTGGGGGGATAGGGAGCAGGCTTGAAAGAGCCTACACTAAAAATATTTTATTTTATTATTATTGGTTACAATATCAGAAAAATAAAATATCAAAAACCTCTTGGTCCTTATATGAGATGAAACCAATATCTAACAACTTTCCAAAATTTTTAAATTTTAGTGAAAGGGGAGACCCCCAGGGGGATTTGAACGCTCCCGAGGCCACTTTCGAACAGAAGCTTCTTTTATTTTCTGTTAAACCTGATAAAAAATAGCAAGCATTTTATAATAACATATTCCCAAAATCACTTTAAGAGTATCTTTGGATCAGCCTACCTTAACTCAAAAAAGACTAAGTTAAAACTAGCTAAATAGGTGAAAAAGGAACCAAGGAAAGCAAGCTTTCCTTGGGATCTTGGCTTGATTTTTGTCCAACCAATGAAATATGCACTAATTTTTGGATTTAATCTTTTTAAAATCGAAAAGGAAATCTAGATCATGCAACCTACTGATGTTCTTTAACTTGCCATGCAAAATGAACGATTTCCTTATGCTAGATCTAGAATGCTTAATGATACTTTTTAGAATTGAGATATAGACTATGAGCTTTGAAATAGCAGATATTTGTAAATTTTACTTTGATATAACAGATCCAAATGATAACAAATCTTTCAAACACAGTAACCAGGTAAGAAAATTGATTTTTTGAAGGAGAAAGAGAGAGAAAGAGTGCTGGAAGCCTGGGAATGTTGGGATTTGGAGTCTGCTTTTGCGGAACACCGAGGGATTATTTCATTCAAAAGATATTGAAGATTAGGAATATGCAAACCAGCTCAACCTATTCTACAAGCGATATCACCTACAACTTAGAAATCCTTGCACAAACAAATGGTTAAAACATAGGTGCTGCTGGAAGAGATAATTGGAAAGCATGCAATTAAACTTAAAATACATACAACTCCAATAGATCTGAAACAAGTAGAAGTAAGAGCATAAATCAAACTAGAATAAACTCTTACCCTAACAGGAGGGAGATATCTCCTTCAAGGCCAACAATTAACCAGCAAAAGCAATGATAAATAACACAGATTATACCTCATAAGCATTTGACAATCTCCATCCACACATGAAGAGCATTACACCATAGATCTTGCCTCCAAAGCTTCTTTATTCTAGAATAATAAAAAATAAAAAAGTACAAGAGCAATAGCACCTCAATCCCAGTTCTAAATAGCATGGAAGAGGTGATATGAGCTTTATTTATACAAAAAATAGGATGTCTAGCCCAGGGGGGGCGCAAATCCTAAGGAGACAGACCAGTGCAGCTGAAGGAGAGTCCATTAATGCCTAATCTGAAGCTGAACTGAGCTTCCACTGAGCCTACTTATCAATCAAGGGGATGATTGAGATGACAATTAGTCTGCTAACTGACACATCAACCAGAGGACTTCCAGAAGAGCCCACACATGTGGAGGAGAGAGAGAGAGGGCACAATTCCCCATAAATGAGGCTGAATTTCAACTCTAGATCTGTCCAGATCACCTCCTTCAGTCAAGGATTTGTCAGATCCAGTCAATCTGGTTCAGATCTGACTGATTTCAATCAAATCGGCTAAGAATCTACTGATCTAGGATTTTGGATTTTCTCCATTATTCATCAATTTACTAATTAAAATAATCAATAATTGATTTTTTGGGGTTTTCTGACTTGAGTGATGGAAAATCACTCAAAACCTGAAAGAAGTGGGTCCATGGGTTTACATGGTGCTCTTAGCTTGAAAATGAGCACCTACATGACTGAAACTAATTATTTGGCCCACTTTTATTACAAAACCAATTTTTCCAATTAAACTATTAAAAAATTAGCCTAAGTTTTTGGAAAAATTAAATTTTAATAAAAAACACTAAAAAAAATTAAAAATAAAAAATTGAAAAAACCTAGGGGGACTTAGACATGTTAATATGACTCGACCATGATTCCTATCATGTTTATACATTGACACATAGACTCTAATAACCTCAATAGGCCTAAATGCCAAGCCGACCACCCCAACTTTGGAGGTATTGAGTGAAAAACTCGGAAATTATCAGTCGTTTATTCAACAACCAATAATAACCAAGGGAAAAAACACCCTGGGCTGATCGGATTGACAAATTAAGTCTAAGAGACCGATTCTTTTACAAACACTATCATGCTAGAACATTTATTACAACTCCCCCACGAGGGTATGAACATGTGATATAGTACAACAAAGTTTCACAGAAGCAAGACTGAAGGTCTTATGAAGTCCGAACAAGTTGTCCTTGTCCAGTTCACAAGGCTCACTTGATAAAAAAACACTAAGTACAACATAGGTGGTAACAAAGGTATTTCAAGAAATATTCCTACTATTATTTCTTTTGCTGAAACATTTAATTCTCAGGAATTTATAAATACATCAGAAAATTTTAGGGTTTGGGCATCTTTAAGCACTACTGCTTGTGAAGATCCAATCCTTGGTGACTCCACTAGGATAAGTTTACTACCATCACCCTTCCATCTACCACCTAGATCAGTAGTACCGTCCTCCACCCTTTCCATACCCATTTCCATTATGGCTTCCCCTCTGACAAAAATGGAAAGGATCTTGGTAGCTAGGTATGCCCCATTGAATTTTCCTAACCCCCTCTCAGCACTGCCCACTAGAGACTATCTCAAATACATGCCTAAATTTATAGGAGAGGGAGATTTCATAGCTGAAGAACATCTAGAGGCATTCTACAGTTGTGCTAAGAACATAAATATAGAATAGGAAGATGTGTGGACTAGGGTTTTTTGTGCAAATCCTAGATGTTCAGGCTAGGAAATGGTTCAAAGAACTGCCCGCTGGATCAATAGCAGGCATTGAAGCCCTAGATGACATCTTTATAAAGCATTGGGTAGAGAGGAGAGACCACCTCTATTATATCACCGATTTTAGCAACTTAAAAAGAGAGAATGGGGAGTCTGCCTCCAACTTCACCAAGAGGTTTCACAATATGTACAGCAAGATCCCCATTGAGATCAAGCCCACTGATACCTTGTCCAGAATAACATATGCAAACGCCTTTGACTATGATTTATGCCTACTTCTTAGAGAGAGGAGATCTGCCTCCCTATCACTCATGCAAGATGTTTCCCTAGAGGTAGAATCTAACATTGTGGCATCTCAGAAGGTCAAAGGAAAGATAGATAGGAAGAAACAGCCCTCAGACCCTCTTGGGGCTTCTTCATCAAAGAACAATATTGACAAAATGGCCAAACTGTTAGATAATTTGACTACTGAAATGTCTAAGCTAAAGGACCTAGGGAAGATACATGTGAGGGGTAAAGGGCCAAGTGATTTTGTTCCCTGAAACCCAAAATTTGTCCATTATAGAAGAGGCAACCCCCGAGTTCAGATCCTCAAAAGGGAGAGGAATCAAGTGGAAGATCAGAGAATTAGAGCTCCTTTTCAGAATGTTGTACTAGAAGAAGAACCAGAGTTTATTCAGGAAGAAGGAGAGGCTGAAGACAACATCCACTTCATGGAGGATGAAGTTGACTATTCTTTTCTAACATGGGAAGAATATGAGGAAGCCCTAATTGATGAGTAGATCAGTGAAGAAGCAGTATATCAGGAAGATGGTTAAGGATGGTATAATCTGAGGTCCACGCTGGTTTCTCCCACTAAGAAGAATATTGTTCCTACAAAGCAGCCTGCTGCACCAGCTAAAAAGGCTACTAATTTACCAAAGAAAATGGATATCATTCCCAAACCATTGCAAAAACCAGCACATGCATCAAACCTTAATCCTGTCCAACTCAAAGCTCCAGTACAAGAGGTAAGGTTTCTTGATATAATGCATTATTCTTTCAACCTTGAGTCAGAGATTCAGAAATTGAAGATCCCTTTCACATTAATAGATCTAATGAAAAATGATGCATTCAAATCTTCCATACTGAATTCTCTTCAGCCAAAGATACATATTGATACTAACTTTGTCAATCTGCAAGGTGATAAAGCTATTGTAACCCTAGGACCTATGATTAAAGAGATAAAGTATTCTTGCCCACCTTTCTACATATACTTGAATATCCATGATAAATTCCTTCATGACTGTCTGCTAGAATCAAGAGCTTCCCATAACCTATTGCCAAAAGCTATGATGGATGAGCTTGGTCTCAACATTACAAAACCATACCATGATCTGTTCTCCTTTGACTCCAGAAAGGTCAAGTTCTTGGACCTCATCAAAGACCCTATTGTAAACCTATCTCAGCTACCCTCAAAAAGCATCATGATGGACATTGTAGTGGCCGATATCCCTCCTAAATTTGGTCTCTTACTCTCTCGATCATGGAGTAAAAGGATAGGTGGCACCCTTCATATGGGCCTTACATATGCTACATTCCCAATGTTTGGAGGGGAGACCAAGAGGCTTTATAGAGAGAATCGGCTTTCCTACATCATAAGCAATGAAAAGAATTCAGTGAACCACCCCATCTATGTAGTAGAAACAAATTTTGGGTCATGCATTCTCCAAATAGATGATTCTCAGCAAACACCAGTCAAGCTTACTAAACCCACCTATTAGCGGCCCGAAGAAGTGACCACATTAGTATGGAACATGTATTTTGATGGGGCTAGCACTCAAAACTCAGTAGGTGTAGGTGTAGTATTGATTTCTCCATCCAAAGAGAATATTCATCTATCGTATAAGATCGATTTCAAAAACACTAACAATATAGCAGAATATGAAGCCTTGCTGTTAGGAGTGAAAGCTTCCAAGGAAATGGGGATCATGTGCATGAAAATATTTGGATATGCAGACCTAATTATATAGTAGGTCAACATCACCTTTCAAGCAAAAAATGTCAGAGTAAAGGCTTACAGGGATGAGGTATGGAAACTCAGAGACTCCTTTATTTTTTTTGAACTGTCATATATACCTAGGCCTTTGACTCACCTGGCTGATTCCCTAGATGTGTCTACAAGTCTGTTTGTTCCTCCTTTACCTCCTAGGCTCAGCTATGATATTCAAGTCAAGTACAGACCTTCCCTGCCAGATAATATAAAATTTTGGAAGGTGTTTGAGAATGATGATGAGCTTACTAAATTCCTTCAGCTAGTAGATGAATTCTGTGATATGCATATAGGTCAGGAAAGCCTAAACATGGAAGAATCCCAACAGCTCAAGTGGAAAGATAAATTATCTTATCAAAATATTGTCCAATTACCCAGCAATTATATACCTCGGGGTCTGGTACCCGTGGAATAGCTTTTTGATCATAATGATATCCCTCTCAAGCCTTCCAAAAAGGAGAAAGACCCTACTGTCCAAAAGAAAAACATAGGTAGCCAAAGCCATCCAAAACTTATAAATCTATCCACTGAGTTGACTGCTAATTAGAGGTCCAAATTTTGTGGCCTGGTAAAAGAATTTGCTGATATCTTTTCCTAGGAGTACAATGAACTAAAAACCTATGACACCAATATCATCCAACATAATATTCCTTTGGAGAAGGATACCATCCCTTTCAAAAAGAAGCTAAGATCCATCAGTCCTCTCCTACTACCTATAATTGAAAAAGAAATCCATAAGCTCCTCAAAGCCAAAATCATAATTCCCCTTAGGTATTCCAAGTGGATTGCAAACTTAGTGGTGGTAAGGAAGAAGAACGGGGAGATTAGGTTATGTGTGGATTTTAGAAATCTGAACAAGTGCTCCAAAAAAGACAACTATCCACTCCCCAATATGGAACACCTGTTGCAAAGAGTCTCAGGGGCTAGTGTCATGTCATTTATGGATGGTTTCTCTAGGTACAACCAAGTTGTTGTGCACCTTGATGACCAAGAGAAGACTAATTTTACCACTCCCTGGGGCACTTTCATGTATGCCAAAATGCCATTTGGACTGATGAATGTTCGGGCCATTTTTCAGAGAGCCATGGACCTGGATTTTGTAGGATTGAAAGATAAATTTCTGCTTATATACCTGGATGACTTAACTATTTACTCTCACAGCCATCATGAATATTTGTAGCACTTGAGGAGGGTATTTCTGAAATGCAGGAGGTTTAGGATATCACTCAACCCTAAGAAGTCCCAATTTGCACTCAGTGAGGGGAAACTCCTAGGTCACAGTCTCAGCTGAAGGTGTGAATATTGATCCGGTTAGGGTTGAAGCAATCCAGAAGTTTTCCATACGTAGGTCAAAAAGGGATATTCATCCCTTTTTGGGTAAGATAAATTTTGTCAAGAGGTTCATCCCTAAATTTTCTAATCCGGTAAAGCACATAACATCTATGTTGAAAAAGGATGTAGAAATCAAATGGACTGACCAGCAAGAATCTCTTTCAAAGACATCAAAAAGGATATCATGGAATCCCCAACCCTGATTAGTCCGGACTACACCAAGAGTTTTTACATCTTCTCCTTTGCATCCTATGACACAATGGAAGCTGTGCTATTGCAAAAATATGATGAAGGTCTCGATCATCCAATTGCATTCTTCAGCAAGACATTGAGGGATGATGAGATGAAGTATGATCCCATTGAGAAACAGGCTTATGCTCTCATCAAGTCATTGAAAACCTTCAAGATTTACATTCTACATGCAAAATTCCTTGCCTATGTCCCTTCAGTTGCTGTAAAGGATGTTTGGACTCAGCCTGACATTGATGGAAAGAGAGCTAAATGGATTTCCAAGCTTATTGAGTTTCGCATAGAGGTAAATCCCACCAATCTAGTGAGAGGCCAAGGTCTGGCCAAACTCATGGCTAAAGAAAATTGTGAACTAATGGGGATAAAATTCACTTGTGTCAATTCAGCAAAATTGCAAACTGTAGTAGCAGCAGAAGTAGTTCAAGATCGGAATGACATTCAACAAGTGGCTAAGAACTTGTCTTCATGTGAGTGGTACTCAGGTATTATTCATTTTTTGCAAAAAATTAGAAGTTCCTCCTGGTCTCACTCCAAATCAAGCACAATCTCTTAAACTAAAGTCTGTGAAATTTTGTCTAGTTGATAAACAGTTGTATTGGAAATATTTGTCTAGGGTTTTGTTGAGGTGTCTAGATAAAGAAGAATCAGTTCAGGTTATGCATCACTTTCATTCCAACACATGTGGAGGTCATCATTACTGGAATACCATATCCCATAAGATTCTGAGGGCAGGGTACTATTGGCCAATCCTTTTTTCTGATGTGTATACCTTTGTGAGGGCCTATGACCAGTGCCAAATATTTATAGGGAAGCAACAGCTCAAATCCTTTCCCCTTAGGTCTATTGTAGTGAATGGGACTTTCCAGCAATGGGTCTGGATTTCATAGGTGAAATAAATCCTTCATCCAGTGGGCATCATAAATGGATCCTCGTAGCCACAGACTACTTTACCAAGTAGATATAGGTAGTACCCACCAGGAATGCAACTCATCAGGTCATCATGAAGTTTTTATATGAGAATATATTTATCAATTTTGGCTGCCCAGTAAGGTTAGTGACTGATAATGCACCAGCTTTCAAAGCGGGGGCATTGGTTAAAATGTGTGAGTCAATGGGCATTTAGCTATTGCATTCCACATCCTATTATCCTCAAAGCAATGGCCTGGCTGAGTCATCCAACAAAAGCCTAGTCAGGATCATCATAAAACTATTGGAGACAAATAAAAAAAGCTAGGATTCTAAGCTAAAGTTTTCTTTATGGGATGATAGGGTAACAAAAAAAATATCTATAGGGACTTCTCCATTCAAATTAGTTTATGGTACTGAGGCCATTTTTCCCTTTCAGCTAATTCTGCCAGTGGAAAAATTCTTTCAAGAGGAGGAAGATGAACCAAATGATATGGTAAGGAGGATGATGGATTTGGTGGAGTTGCAGCAAGTCAGGGAACAAGTGATAGGAAAATTAGAAGCCCATCAATAGAAGATCAAAGTCATGTTTGACAAAAGGGAAAAAGTGGACAACTTCCAGGTTGGAGATTGGGTCCTCAAGTGGGATGCTGTCAGGAAGGACAAGGGAAAACATGGAAAGTTTGACTCTCTGTGGATTGTCCCTTTTGTGATAGCTCAGGTATAGAAGAACAACACATTCAAATTGCAGAATCTGGAAGGGGAAGAGGTGTTTGATGGCTCAGTGAATGGGCGATTTCTGAAACTCTATTTTATCTGAGGCTCTGAGGCCTTGTTATTGTAAATTATTAGTTAGTAGGTTATTTTTTCTTATAGAATAAAATCCATGGCCAATAGAACAGTAAATGATAGTGTTAATTTTTTTAGTTGTTTTCAAGGAAAGGAATTTTGGTCTAGGGTTCTTAGGACCTCATAGGAAGGTTCCCATCCCCAAGTAGGAGCCAGATGTTATCTCCCAAAATAAATTTATTTTGATAGGATGAAGAATTCGAGTCATGTTATGAAAGATTTAAATATGACTAACAAATTAATAGTCTCAGGTTTTGCTATATTTGAGAAAATTGGAAGTTTTAGCTTTTAGTGGCTTAGGCGAGGTTTTTAACAGCTTATTAGCCACCGAAAAGCTTTGTTTTGGCTGCTAACAGTTTAACGCATGATCATGGTTAACCACCAATAGCTAGCCCGATCGATTATTTGGTAAAATCACTTTCGGTGGCTTAGGTGAGACTTTCAAACAGCTCATTAGCCAACGAAAAGTGTTGGTTTCGGTGGATTAGCGAATAGTTGAAGGAGGCCGTTAAACAATGAAAACAGGTAAAAGGCATTGGGGAAAAATCAGTTTCGGTGGCTTAGGCCAAAGCTTTGATGTTTCATTAGCCACCGAAAGGTCTGTCTTTAGGAAGTTAAAAGGAGATATCCAGAGAGACCACAATCTGTCGAAAGCCATGTTTTACAGCACCATTTCGAAATCGGTTTCGGTGGCTTAGGAAAATAGGTCAACATTCCATTAGCCACTGAAAGCCTTGTTTTTGGTGGCTAGTAGATAATTTCCTGGGGCCCTTAACCACTAAAAAGGTTAAAACAAGAAACGGTTAAAAACCTATCAAATCAAGGCTCGTCAACACAACAACGATCATTAGAGGGCATGATAAACCAAAGAAAATACAGGAGTTTGCATCAAGGTGCAAGTAAATGATTGAGGAGTTCATTGTTCAGCTGATGAGGATCGATGTGATTGGAAACCCTACTCTTTCCTCCATCTATCCAAATAACTGCAAAAGATATCCACTAGGTATCCAGGTTTCTTTAAAAATGATTGTTGGGCATGGGGTCTCGAAACTATCAACCAAATCCATCATCCCCTCACCTGAGCATCACTCATGCAGTTAAAAACCCTCATAATCAGTTCCTAATCCTTCAGTACACTCCACCTTCGATTATAGGAATCCTCACCACCAGAAACCATCTCTGAGAGTCACCCTACTAAAAACACTCTTCCATAGAACTTAAATTGATTTTTGCAGGTACCCAAAAGTACATTCAGCAAATGAAGAAGGAAGGGCCTGTTCTCAGGCAAGAGTTGGGAGACATTAGCTACCTGGAGGCACATCCAAAATTCTACCAGTTCTTCAAAGATGCTAACTGCTATATGTTTTGTGAGAAAATTCAAGGTTCACACCAGTAGCTGGCTGAGGCATTTGCTCTCTCTTTCGATGTCTCCAAGGAAATTATAGGTAAGGAATAATTTCTGATATATGAAAACCTAATTACTAAAGTGACTGAACTCCCTATCACTAGGGAAAAGTGGTTTAAAACCACCATTACAAAGGATGTAGAGTTCAGATCTTATCTGAAGCCTAAACATAGAGGGGTGGTGTGGAAGAAAAGTGTCCCATCCTCCTGGCTAGAAGAGAGGTGGAAGCAATTACTGAAGGCAATTATGGTATACATAACTTGTGAAGGGAGATACAAGAGGGCCATGATTTACCATTTCAAATTGATGAGCCACTTCACAAGAAAAATTTGACTAAATTTACCTTTCTGCTTACACAGGATCCTGGCAAAAATGGCACACCAGGTGAAGGCTCAACCAACCAAGATTGGTGGAAGATTGTCTCATCATTGGTCTTATCCAACTCCTGATCCAAGAATTGTTGAAGAGGAGAAATATGGGATAGGCATATTTCTTGTTTTGGAATGGCTTTGAAATAGGCCTACAACCAGAAGAAAAGGGGAATTCTCCTTCGAAAAACTCTAGCACACCAAGGAGTGGGAAAAGGAAGAGAAGGGCTATATCCCAAACAACAGCAGAACAACCTCCTTCTTATTCTAAAGCCAAGCAGGTCAAAAGAAATTTGGATTTTAGTGAAAAGGGCCAGGAAGTCACTACACATAGTGGGAACATTTTGAACCTTCCCTACTCAGATTCAAAAGAGGAAAGAGAGGAAGGTGCTAACCTAGCAGTGCAAGTTGTAGTAGAGACTGGAGAACTCCCATCACCTACACCAAAAGAGTAAGATGAATCAGCAGAGAAGGATTACTCTAGAAAGCCAAAGACACAAAGGATAAATCAGTTACCAAGCAAGTGTATGAAATGGAAATTTTAGAAAGAGAGATAAATAAAAACAATGCTACATTGATTAGGAGGAATAAACTGCTGCACAACTCTTACCTAGAGATGAGAGAAAGGTATAAATTTATAAAAAGACTAAAAAAAAGATACTTGAAGGAAAACAAAAGGATTTATAGAATGATTAGGATTCATAGGCTGCAGATGAAGGATTCCAAGCCAAACCCTAGCACTCACCTCACATTGGAAACCCTAGCTGAAGCTGCAGTAAGCCTTCAGCCTCCAGAATCAAGCCAGGGTGCTGCTAACCTTCGTAACATAGAGCCTACTGAATAAAAAGATAAGAAAAAAAACTTGAAAGAATAATTTTGGATGTGGCTTAATAATTTTTGAAGAACAGGGCTTTCAGTGGCTTAGGCAGATGCTGAGACAGTTCATTAGCCACCGAAAGCAGTGGTTTTGGCAGCTAATAGTTCTGATATTTTGGCCTCTTAACCAACGAAAGAAGAAAGAGGCACAGGATCAAATTTTGGCACGAAGAACCAGTTTTTGGAAAACATGAAAATCTCAGGGACGAAGTATAAATATGAAGGGCGCTGAAGAACAACATCAGGGGAGGTATGCTTCAATTTTGCATTGACATAAAGGAAGAAAGGGTCACCAACACTAAATTGTCTAAGTAAAACAGTGACTTATCCAGCAGAGGACTAGTGGTAGTTATTCCCAGTACTCACTTCAGTTATCAAAAGGTTCAAATAATGAACAAGTTCTACAGTTAGATAGACCAGTAGTTAAATTAGGGTTTTTGACCAAATTATGCAAAAACAATTATTTTGTCTATTTTTAGTAAATCGAATCCAATTTTTCAGGATCTGAATATTTTTTGAAAGGCCATAAATACTAAGACTTATGTTATTGAAAAGTTTCAACTTCGGGGACCTATAGACCATTACTATTGTCAAGATTCTCATATTTCTCATGACCTAATATAAGCTCTTTTGCAATCATATGTTCAGCTTCCATTTCTTGTCTATTCTGTGCTTATGCTTGAATGTGTTATTCAGGTTTATTCATGTTATTTGATTTCTGATAGTTGTCATCCTATCTGCATGTTGATGATTTGAATTACAAGTACTTTCCTTGTTATGATTAGCCATTTACATATAACTATTTTATGTATGAATCTGCTAGCATGATAAGTTCTCCGTCTCTGCACCATATTATCAAACCTATGAACATTGGTAGTTAGAATCCTTATCCCTAATTGAATTCCATGCATTTATTGAGAGTGTGAGGTCCTGTAGGTCACCTGAATTGATCCACTTATAAAAAAATAAAAACATTTAAGTTACCAGGCATCCTCAAGTTGCAACCTAGAGGATTTTCCTGGAGTGATAACACATCCCTAGCTAGAGCCACTTTTTAGCACTGCTTTTTCGCTAAGTAGTTGGAGAAATAAGATTTGCTAGATTTTGCATCATATGAACTTAAGAGTTTTCTGTAAAATTCCCCAAGGGTCGTCTCTAAGCCGAGGTTGGAGGATGATTGAAAAGATTTAAGCTTTTAGGCCTTGAGATTGCATGAGAATGGGAAAATTTGGTCCTAATTGTGTGCGAAAAGGAAACAGTCTTGAGAATTTTGGCTTAATTAGGAGAAGGTTAGCTTGCAGATGTCGTGGTCCATCATATGAAGAAAAATGAACAGATATATGGTCATAATCCCTTTGTCATTCTAAGGTGGAGGAAAGGGACGGGATACGCAGGTCAACTGAGGCCACGTAAAGGGGAGAGTATTTCAATGGTGGTGATATAAGGATGAGTTGGATGAATGGAGGGAGTATGTTTCACAAAGACAACATGCCCCAAAAAAGTTTCTTTTTGCATTTTACGGAATAGGTTAAAATTACCGCAGATTTCAAGGGTCGATATTGATTGGGGGCTATATCAGTGAAGGAGGTAGATTCTGCTAAATTAAAGTGCTCACAAGGATTCCTATTTCCAAATCTGTGGAATGGGTTAAAGAGGAGACAAGTCTCGATGGAGGAGGTTGAGTTAAGGAGAGATCCATGATGGATAGTGATTCTATTGATTGAACATGCGTGGAGAAAATCAGCCTCAATATTTGTGACATGTGGTACGCCCATCAAAAACGAATGGCACAAATCGAAGACCCTTTCAATCAAAAGGCTGAAAATGATTCCACTCATTGAAAGTTACATGAGAAAGAATCAGGGTTGACAGATGCGAGTTTGCATATGGCTCACAAATTCAAAGGCCCTTTTGAAAACAAAAACGAAAATCCATGGTTGAAGGCAGTTCTGCTCATCGTAGAGGCAAGGAAAAGACATTTTGGAGGTGAGTACATGAAGAATAGAGGTGGCACATAAATGAAGGTACAAACGACACCTGAACGAATCTAGAACCATGAGTGAATTCCATGGTTTAGATCACTTCCTAAAATACAATTTTTTCTAGTCTCATGCATATGATAATTGGGGGCACCCTAATGATCAAACGACGGAAGATGAGTAAGGCCCTCAGATTGAGTAGGATAAAGAAACAAAAGCGCAGAGAGCAAGGAAATCCCAATATAGTCACCTAGAAAGGTCAATGAATGCTAAATTTCTAGTCCACATTCCATGAGTTAATCGAGAGTTGATGAAGGTTGAAGCTAGAGGTGACTTCCACAATTGATATCATGATGTCATAACAAAAAGGGGAGGAATGGCTGGTATCTCCATGAAAGGATTGAATCTATAATCCAAGTGATCATGCATGCTATCATCATGGTACTCAATGGTGTCATGTGTGAAGGTTTGACGGGGCCATTGTTGATTTGGACCACCCAACCCCTTATAAGCACCACAACCGGAGCCATTCGAACATACAGATTGGGTAAATGTCTAAGAGAGGTGAAGGTGGATGAATGTTGTTTGGACTAGAATACTGAGAGTCTTGAAAGGAGGTCTGTGATGGTTGTCTTTCTTGAGAAAACCAATTTTTGAGGTATTCTATTAGTCAATGGGCACCATTCCAAAAAATTTCCATTCCTGGGATTTCATGCTAAGAGGGCTCCAACCATCAAGGTAAATATGTTCATTACATTAGAAAAGTTTTCTAACTCCAGTAAGGTTGATGGAAGGATGTTCATCACATTAGAAAGACCTTCTGAGGCTGGTGAGGGAAATGTTTTCCATAAAATGCAACAAAACCACGAAAGCAGTGCTTAGGGTCTTTAGTCAGATGGATATCCTGCCGAAGCCTTCATACATGGTCATTGTCTCCATAATCACAATGTGTAGTATCCATTTCTAGGGGTGGACGGTCAGAGCGAATGCTCGTGTGGGAGGATTGAGGATCAGAGTCATTTGTCATAATTGTCGTGGACTCTACTTGCTAACTTTAGCTGGGTTGATGACAAATCCAAGGAGGGTCACGTCGTTATGACCTATAGGAGAAGCCTGCTCTTGGGATAAGAGAAGCACAAGAATGACAAGCCCATCAAGGACTTGTTACCACAAAAATAAAAGTGTTACCAAGATACAGAAGTGTTGGGTGGGGAGCCAATCACAGAAGGAACATAAACCTTCGTGCTAGCTGTGAACACAGGAAGAACATGCCATTAAACATATAATGAACATAAAAGGTCCAGAAACAGAAAGACATGTTTCATGCCCAATGGGAGGATAAATCACTCAATCCAAGTCAGCAGAAAATCACTAAAGGTGTTCGAGCCGTCTTTTTCATGACAGGCAAGCCGAAAAACGATAGGTGTCGCGTTACTATTTAATTCTAGCATGCGCGCCTCTTCATATTCTCTATTTTGTATGTATCAATCATGGCGAGTGCACCACGTCTAAGTTTGTTAGGAGTTTTATTATGGTTGTAACTAATTTCTGACCTTGTTTTGAGGTCATCCTTGGGGGTCTAGAACATTGTAAATATACCCTCTACAGAGGGGGAAAGGGTTGAAAACTGTAAAACCTTTGAGTATATGTAATTTCAATCCGTTTTAATAAAATTTGCAGATCCCAACGCTGGTTTTTGAATGCATAAATTCATGTGTGTTTCCAAGTTACAATATATAATCTCTTTCCTTTATGTGCATGTCTTCCTATTAAAGTCGCCATTATGTTTTTATTTCGTATCAGAGATAAGTGTATGATATTTTTGGAATTCATAAGTTGTTATTCTCTGACTATTGTCTCTGATATTCACAAAATTATTTCTACCAAAGTTGACGTAGAATTCATCTAAATGGTGCTTTGTGTTAATGGGATGTCATGTTTCTTCCTTTTCTCCCAAACCAAAAATATATTGAGTGTAACCGAAGTACTACCTTGCTTTTGCGGACATTATCCATGAAAATCATTCGGTGTCTTTTTAATAATCATGACTCCATAGCCCAATTGTGTTCGTCTTATTTCAACCGTGAAATCAACTTGAATTAGTTTTATCTTTAAATATGACCTTGTTATATATTTGTGAGAGATCCCTATCTAGAAAAGGAGGATCCAACTCCCTTTCCTAAAGCGATTCTATTGTTACCTCGGGTTCCACATTTTGTAACCTTGGGTGCAAACCTAAGTGCTAATAGCCTCTATAAAAATGATAAAAATGATTCTAACCCTTTAGTCGACTTGGAAATTGAAAGTTTCCACATCCGACAAGCCATTCTCGACTTAGGATCATAGGTAAACATTTTGACTAGGGACACATGGGAACAATTCGGTAAACCCTAACTTAATGAATATGGCATATACTTAAAGTTATCATATCAAGGATTAATTGAACCCATTGATGTATGGAATAATGTCAACACGACTATCAAAGGTATCAATACAAAAGTCAACTTTGAAATAATCAATCCTAAGGAAGGATCCAATTCCTTCCCAGCTTTGGTAGGCCGACCATGGGGTCAAAAGATGGAGGAATCAATATCACTAGATAAAGAAAGAATAAAACTCAAAGGGAATGGAAAAAAATTATGGTTCCAATTCACCCATCTCATAGAGAACCATGGACATAACCTGTAGATGAAGATGTCGATGTTTGAGAACTGTACCAAATTTAGAACAACGAAGAATTTATCAAACCTAACATATATCTATAACTTCACCTAGGAAACCCATATTTTATTGGTTATAACTCAAATGTCAAATTATATGATTGGGAGGTTGAAAAATATGAATTATAGGAAAGAGGATGTTGTACCATTCAATACATTCCGAAAAAGACGACATGACAATGTTTTTCTATTTTTGTAATTCCTAAGATATTTGAAAGGAAAATTAGAGAGTATCCATCCTTGGTACCATCAAATAAAGAAGCGTTGATTCAACCAACACTCTGATATAAAGAACATGAGTCACCATTAATTCATGTGGAATAAGTTTCCAAAAATATAGGTGAACAAGGCCGACTTTAAACTTTAGTCAAAATATTTACTGGGAAAGGAACTCGAAGGTGGGATACGCACCAATCGAGATTGCAAACATGGAAAACAACTTCAACATACTTTATCGAAATATTTGGAGGGAAGAACTGGTAACACAGGAAAATATACTAGTATTCACACAAGGGCAAGAGCTTGAGAAACATATGCTATCTATGAAAAAGAATGGAGAATACTAGGGTATAAAGATGAACGAGTTTGGACTCACCTATTTTCGGCTACATTAGATGATTTACCAAACAAATGGTACAATATGGAAGAAGCAAGAGGTGAAAATTTCTCATGGAATGACTTAGAATAAAATTTCCTTAAAGACTTCAAATTTGTACTTGATGATGAACAATTAGTCGAAGCATTAAAACAAAAAAAACATTCTTACAACTGAATAACAACAAATAGACATAATCGGTTGAATGCCATGTGTCATAATATTATATCAACCAAAATATTCCACAAGGCTCCGAATTGAGACAGAAAGTACAAATGGGAGAAATGAATATCAACATAAAATCCGATGCAAAACCTATAAATAAAAATCCATATAAACTCACATATAAATATAAGGAAATAGTGAAGAAAGAAATTGACAGTATGTTAGTGATCGGAATCATCTATCCTATCGAGTAGTCGAAATGGATTATCCCAATAGTTGTGCAACCAAAGAAGCATGACCTGGAACGACTAATAATTTCCATAGACTTCTGAGAACTCAACAAAGTCACTCTTACGGACCCATTTATGACTCTTTTCACAGAACAAAGTCTTAACGAAGTTCCAGGAAATGAGTGTTGCTCATTTACAGATGGTTTCTCAAGATATAATCAAGTACCTATCACCAAGGAAGACCAAAAGAAAACAACGTTTGTATGTGAATTCGGTTCATTTTCCTACAAAGTTATGTCATTCAGTTTGAAAAATGCACCAGTTGTTTTCTCACAAATAGTTGTTAAAGCATTTCAAGAGTATATCTATAAAAAAATGGTTGTGTATTTCGATGATTGGAAAATTTATTTGATTGTAAAAACCACTACAGATGGCTAAGATTGATGTTAGAAATATGCCGACAAATTCAGTTATCCCTTAATATTAAAAAGTGTATTTTTTGTAAATTTTATTGGAATTCTACTAGGACATGTTGCATGTAAATAAGGAATCAAGGTCGACTTTGCAAAAATTAATATTATTCTCGACTTGAAACCACCATTCAATCCGAGGAAAGTAAGAATATTCTTGGGACACATAGGGTATTATAGAAAATTTATACGACACTACTATGATATGAAATATCCTTTAGAATAATTACTAAAATATAATCAATAATAAGAATGGACTAAGGAATGCACCACATATTTTGACATTCTAAAGAAAAATCTATTCAACGCACCTATTCTATGTTTTCTAAACTGGTTGGTAAAATTCCATGTACATATTGACGTATATGGAATAACAATCAGAGCGATATTAACGCAGCTTGGTGACGATGGAATGGAACATCCGAATGCATATAGAGGCATAAAAAAAAATATGAACGTAATTATTCAACAACAGAAAGAGAAGCTCTTGGAATGGTATTTGCACTACAAAAATATCGATATTATGTATTTACCAATCCATTCGTTTTTTATAATAACTATGAAGAATTAAAATATCTAGTCAATAAACCATTACATCATGGAAGAATATGTCAATGACTAATGTTATTTCAAGAATCTGTATTTGAATTCATAGTTCGACTAGGTAAAGAAAATTTCAAACCCAATCACTTTGTCAAGAATCAACACAGGAGAAGAACCGTCTGGAATCAAACACGATTTACAAGATTCCCATATATTTCGAGTTGAAGTCATATCTTCTGATCTAGCAGAAATTGCTCAATTTCTAGAGGAAGGTTGATCTCCAAAAGGTATGGGCGATAAAAAGAAAAATATTCTAGCAATAAAAGATGCACCTTACACCATAGTAAACAAATTCCTCTATAAACTAGGTATAGACGAGGTACTCTGTCGATGCATTCTGGATCATGAAAGAGAGATTATAATGAATGAAGCTCATGTTGGTCCAGCTGGAGGACATTTTCAGGTAGACACAATAGCCAAAAAGAATCTAATAATCAAAATTATGGTGGTCGAGATTATAGTGAACAGTCGAATATTTTTAATTAAATGTGACAAATTCCAACGACTAGGTCGACCTTTTCCAAGTACTGAAATGCCTCTAATATCATAAAACCAAGTTTAACATTTGATATTTGGACGATTGAATTTATAGGACCATTTCTAATACTAGCTATATGGGGAACGATATATTATTACAACAGTAGAATCTGTCACTAAGTAGCTTGAAGCAGAACCTGTCGAAACCTGCTTAAGTGAGATAGCCACAAAATTCATATATGAAAATATCATCACTAGATTTGGTTGTCTAGTGACCTTGATCAGTGATCAAGGGTAACAGTTTATAAACAAAAAAAAATGCATCTTTAACAAAACAAATTTCAATAAGACACCGGAAGAGTACAACTTATCATCCACAATCCAATGGTGTAATCGAAGCATTTAACAAAAAATTGACTTAGAGGCCTAACAAAAATATGTAATGCCGACAAGGACGAATGGGATGAAAAAATTTCCGTTGTCTTAGGGACATATAGAACAATGTGCAAATGAATGACATATCAAACACCTTTCCTGACTTATTTATGGATAGGAAGCAGTCGCTCCTTTACACTTTCGACAACAAGCACCTATAATCACCGACATATTACACATCGATGTTGAAACTGCTAGAAAATAATGATCAATAAAACTATCTAAGCTATAATAACATTGACTGATTGCAATGAAGCACCAAGAAATCCAAAACAACAACAAAAATCTTGCAATGATTGAAATATTAAAGATAAAAACATGTCAGTTGGATACCTTGTGTTGTTGTATAATAGTCAAGTAAAAGAAAAACCTAATAAATTACAAATAGAATGGATGAGACCATAAATTATTGAAGAAATCAATGCTAACAGATCAATTCAACTGAAAAAATTATAGGGAAGTGTATTTCAGAAACTTGTTAATGGTGCTCGAATAAAACACTGCGAAGCATAAAAAAAAACATATACTATAAAAACCTAAGCACAAACATAAAGAAAACACTACAGAAAATCGCTATGATAGGACCTTGGATGGATTCTCAGGAAGGAAGCAGCAAATTACCATTTGAAATATATAGCCATCCACATCATAGACACAGTGAATATAGACCATTCCACCGAAACCACCACGATCTCGACACACACTGACATAAAGAAGGGCCAACGATTGAATCAATTAATAATGAGCATCGACATATGGAGTGAAAAATCCGACATGTATTTAAATAACCTTCGATAGACCTTCCTTCATAGTCAAATCCGTCATTAACACAACAATTAATACCTCCATCTACTACGCCTCCATGCACTCCAATTATTTCCACTATGAATACCACACCAGATGAGGCTTAGACATCATTCCATGAAGATCTATAAAACCATAGAAACCGAACCCTTGATATCAAGTTACATGTTTGTGAACCAGAGAATTCAATAAACATAATGACACCCAATAATACAACTACAAGGTATACAACAAACAAAATCAAACAGCTAGAAAAATCTAGCACTCCTTTGGTACAACAACTGCATAAATTTCATAGTGTGAAAGTGGTGGAAACATCATGGGAAAGAATATGGAAGGAAATCGAGGATTGGGAATATGAAAATGGAAAAATGAAAGAGGAAGCTCAAAAGTCAAGCACGAGAACAATCCTTAGTTATATGAATGCACCTCTGATGGTCAGCTTTGTCAGATCAAAAGACATAATTGCATAGTACATTGTTAGCATTTATCACAATGGTAAGTTCTATTTTGACACAGCTGTTGAAATCTATGGAGACTTGATCTACATGATTATTGGATTTTTGAAAAAGGGAGAATCGGTACCTATTAGGTTAAACCCATGGCTAGTGGAAAATTTGACCGGAAAAACGACATGAAAAAATTCACGGGGCTTAATAATCAGCCAAATCCAATATAACACACCAAAGATAGTTGCACATATTTTTTTTGTAGGTCTAACAAGAACACTAAGAGGTTATGACTTAAAATTCGACATGTTAGAAGCAGTGTAGAATGTGTTAGAAAGAGGAAAACTTTACTAGTGGGTGTGATGGAAAATTTGGGTTATAGTTGTCATTGATGTCAAAGGTGTTCACGAATGACAAAGGAATAACCAGTGGATATGATGGCAAGACAAAACCAGTGAAAAAATAAGGTAGTAATGAGATGGCATGGCATAGTTAAGGATGTGGCATGACACATATCATGACATGGAATATGATGATGTACTCAATCAAAGAATAAGTTAGTGATGACATGGATTGATGAAACCGATGAATGAGGATCGGTTTTTGTATAATCCGCAAAGACAGAATGTAGATCCACATTATTTCTAGAATGGACGGTCAGGGAGCAACCCACACTAGATCTGATGGTGAAGATCAAGTTTACATAAGTTAGGCAAAAAATCCAAAGCTCTTCAAAATATCAAGATAGACAGTAGGGGTAAATCCACAAGGAAATCAACATTCTAGGAAAATGTGAAAACAAAGTTGCGGAAGGAAATTGCGGAAGTCCAAAATAGGAAAGTGTGATTCCTCATCTCACAATCAAGAATGCGGAAACAAAGTTGCGGAAGAAAATTGCAGAAGTCCAAAATAGGAAAGTGTGATTCCGCATCCCGCATCCCGCAATCCGCAATGCAGAAACAAAGTTGCAGAAGTCCAAAATAGGAAAGTGTGATTCCGCATCCCACATCCCGCACTCTGAAGAGATCGAACGGCTGAAGTTAGTTCCGCTAAAATAGATCAATGATGTGGAAGAAGAATTGAGGAAAGGATATTGCAGAAAGAATATTCTGGAAAGAAGATTGAGGAAAGGATTTTGTAGAGAGGAAAAAGCATACAGTCAACATCCCGCATCTTGCATCTCACAATCTGGAGATCGACAGCCAAGAAAACACCCTACGAATATGAATGGTGGGGAATCGTTCATGAGGAAATATTGGTGCAGAAAGGAAATTTTGAGGTGGAAATCAATGGTTAGATTGAGAGTCCCTATTGACATAGAGATAGGATCAATGACTCTGATTGGGTCAGGAAGTTGATCCTACGTAAAGAAGTCTGGTAGTGTGGAAGCACCTGCAAACGTTGGACAAAGGTGTGGAAATGGTTTCCAAGCTATGGAAACGATCTCTGAGGTGCGGGATAAATGGAAGAACATGAAAGGACATTCTAAAAGGTTTGATCTTTAGATCAGAAAGGGCGCACCAACGAAAGGTATGTTTGTTCAGTTTGAAGAGACGCAACTATTGAAAGAAGCTTAAACATTGAGAAGTATTTAAGCAACGGCCTGAGTAAGAAGGAAGATGTCTTTGTAGTTCAAATTGCATGATCAAAATCAGAGACCAGTGGATGTGACG
Source organism: Pseudotsuga menziesii (assembly GCA_001517045.1). NCBI lineage: Eukaryota > Viridiplantae > Streptophyta > Pinopsida > Pinales > Pinaceae > Pseudotsuga > Pseudotsuga menziesii. The sequence continues at coordinate 1,987 of LPNX010956759.1, read as the reverse complement.
GAATCTAGTGGGAGAGAAATAATGAGAAACATATCAAGCTAGTAGTAGGGTAGGAAACATGCCTATAGGGGGTTTTTTCCTCCTTTAATTTGTAGCCTCCTTCCAATTGGAATTGGTAAATAGGGTGTTGTATCATCCTTTCAGTTGTAGATGATAAACCAGGGGGTTCTAGCCTCCTTCCAATTGGCATTGGTAAATAGGGTGTTGTAGCATCCTTTCACTCATAGCTAATAATCCAAGTGGTTGTATCCTCCTTCAAATTAGCATTGGTAAATAGGGTGTTGTAGCAACCTTTAAGTCGTAGATGATAAACTAGGGGTTTATAGCCTCCTTCCAATTGGGATTGGTAAATACGGTGTTGCAGCATCCTTTCATCATAGTTGATAAAACAGGGGGTCGTAGACTCCTTCCATTAGTATTGGTAAACATGGTGTAATATTATCCTTGTCTATAGAAGCAGGAAAAACTATTTGTAAATAACAATTTTGCAATAATAGGACGTATTAGTGGTTTACCCTATTGAGACTCCAGGTTAAAATTGTGTTATGTGTATTATTTTTGTTATTTGTTTCTAATGATAGATTTAAAAGTGGTTAAAATAGTAAAAATTTAACAATATTGATTCACCCCCCTCTCAGTATTGACCAATAAACCAGCAAGGTGAAACATCTAGAATAAATAATCAAGCACATATATACCAAGTGATAGGACA
>LPNX010956725.1:63929-110932 GCA_001517045.1 Pseudotsuga menziesii | reverse complement strand
CTCAAATACATAATAGAAACATCCCGGAATAAACATCGGGTTACAATAATATAAAATACATAGAAGAATACATTCCGAAGTTACATATACATCAACAAAGAAAAGATCGAAATGAAAACGTTCTGTGCAAGTCCAACACTTTAGAGGAAAAAATTAATGAAATCCTTGATTTCTATATATAATATTGTAGAGATTGATCTCTTCTAGTGCACCATATAGTTTTCTTGGCAAATGATGAAGAGAATCAAAAGTTATATAAAAAACAATCGATGTATCTATTTTCAAATACTAACATGTGTCATTTAGAAAAATAATAATAAATATTTAAAGCATACATTTGAAGGAAAAAATTACATATTCAGAATTGTAAGATCGTACTCTACAATATTCTAAATTTTCATAAAAAAATATTGTGTTTGTCGAAGAAAAACACGCCATCGAAACCAAACATATGGATAGAATTCCAAAAAACAGGAAATAGCCCTAGTTTATTTGTCCTAGCCAATAGGTTCGGTAGTCCGAAGCTAATTCCAAACATAATGCCAAACCTTATTCCTGCCGAGTTTTTAAAATTTTACAAGATGCATATGCGTTATAGCTTATTCATATCGCATATGCGATATAGCTCATATGCAATTCATATCACATATGCGATATAGCTCATATGCAATTCATATCGCATATGCATTTTTTCTTAACTATCTTGGTACGAGAGTTAAAAAGAGTAAATACGAAGTGGATAGTCTTTGGAAGAAACCCCATCTAAAATGAAAAGATCATGGTAATTATTGGCCCCTCCAAAATGGTTTAGTGTGGCAAAAGGACAACGCTTAGCCTAAACTTTGTGAATGGATGTGGATAATGAGGTCAAACTATTGGACGTTCAAGGTGCTTGTTCATGATGCTTAAGACATAGAAGATGCTTTTTAGACTTAATGATTGAGTTTTATTGCCTAAAATTTATCTGAGGCTTGAAACTCATATCTAGCTCTAAACACAACATGATTTGAACCCAAAATCCGACGACATCCGACGTAACGTACGGATGTGTCGGATTGAAATGATGAAAAGTACTGTACCTTTCGAATTATGTTAGAGTCATCGAATTTTCAACATAGTTAATGTAGTTTTTTCAACGGAGGTATTGGAGTCGGTTATGCGATGATGGAATGTCGAATTTGAGATCGCCCTCTTGTTGGATATCTGACAAGAGTGTGTCGGTTTTTCGACATTTTTGGGATATTTTATGAAATACTATAAAGACATATTTCAACAGTAACTATGTTCACGTCGTTGGATATTCGATGATGGTGTGTTTATAAATGTAAAAATTTTTAAACATTTCGACATGTTTGCTATAGAAGCAATGAATGGTTTGTGGAAATTATTTATTCCTCAACGGATGGTTTCAGGAATTGTTTTATTCTTCAACGGGTGGTTGCGGGATTTTTTTTTTCTTTGACAGATAGTTTGCAGGAATTTTTTTATTCTTCGACAAACTTTCGTTTGAGAAAATTATGATGCATGGAACTTGATTTTTTAAGATTGTCCATAGTATTCATTCATGAAGTGTTTGACAAAATGTCAAATAGAAATATTCCCAATCCAAACCAAAAGAATCAACAATTGCTTGCAAGACTATGGGATGCAGCGAAACGAAGGGGTGATGGAAAATGTTATTGTCCATGTACTCAATGCAGGGGATTTAAGAGGAGAAAAATATTGATCTCAATAGACACAAAACATTGCAGGGAACATGGACACACCGAGGGGGGGAATCAATATCGTCCATTTGTAGGTTTAGCATTATAAAGTTTTTATATTCTTTGATTTGGTAAATGTATGTAGTATATCTATTGATGTTTCCATGTATTTATAAAGGAAATACACCCTAAGGTATATCATCCAGAGGAAGTGCTTTCAGAACAACTTCCCTATCAGGATCATGGAGTGTCTATGTTTAATGGAGAACAAGTGAAGGATCATATTGAACAAGATGATCATACTGATAATGTAGTTGAAGATGATGGTACAAATGCATTGATCCATGATTCATTTAATGTTATAATGGATGATGACGATGACGATGATAATGAAAATGATGATGACTTTGATGATGTTCACGATATACCTCTTCTCGTTAAGGCATATGAACCCCTTTATGAAGGATCCAAAAAAATATTTTCTTTGTTGTATTGTTGATAATGATTTTGAAGGTTATGAATGGTCTTTCAAACATATCAATTACACGGATGCTAAGGTATGTAAAATAATCCATCACATATATAGGATCATCATAAAGTTTATCTGTATTCCTCTAATAATTGTATTGTTAACTCATTATTGATCATCGTACGGATGAAGTGTGTTTCGTTAATATTATTTATTTATTACATTAACTATATATTTTTTTGTTGTAGCTTGATAGCTAAATTTTTGTTACCACCATCAAATATTTTACCTCACACATATCGAGATTTATCTTCCATTATGAAAGAGATTGGAATGCATTATGAAGCAATTCATGCATGCCCTGATGACCATGTTATATATTATAATCAGCATGAATTTGCAACAGATTATTCAGAATGTCATATAAGTAGATATTGAACACATTAAGTAACAAAAAATGTGCCTCATAAGGTTCTTTGTTATATTCCCATCATTCAACATTTGCAACGAATGTTCAGGTGCAAACACATAGCACAATTTATGGATTACCATGCCAGGAACATAAGTCAAGATGATGTTAATCGAATGCCTGCAGATGGTTCTTCTTTTAGAGATATGGAGGAAAAATGACATCACTTTAAAGAAGAACCATGTACTCTTAGGATTTCTTTGGCAGTAGATGGCGTTAATCCATTTGCATAGATGAAATCCATTTACATGGTGTGGCATATTTTTGTTATCAACAATAACATTCCTCCATGGTTGTCAATAAAGAAGGAGCACATAATGTTGTCAATGATTATTCCAGGTATTGTGTCTACCACTGTTTTATTTCTAATGTAGTTGTGGCATCTCATTTTTCATATTATGTTTCCTAATTTTGTTTGTATATTTTTGTATTTTACTCTTGTGCATGGTTTATATATCTTAATGGTTCTCATAATTATATATTTTTTATGTACTTCAAATCAATCAGGGTAAGTTCCAAGTCAAAGATATGAATGTATATGTCGAGCCTTTTATAGATGAGCTACTGAAGTTATGGAATGGCATCACTATGTATGACGTATCTAGACCAATACGACAAAGGCAATTTCAATTCCATGCAATGGTTGTATGAACTATACACGATGCCCTTGGGTTAACCCAATTTTGTGGTTTATATTTTTAAGTTGCACTTTCATTGCATTTAATTATATGAAGTAGTTAATATAGTTTATATATAATTATAATTGACATAGATATTCCATATCTATATATTGTAGGTCTTTAGACAAAGGGTAAAATTGCATGTCCAGTTTGTGGTCCTAAGATCAAATCTTGTCGCTCAAAAAGATTAAGAAAGGAGGTGTTTGATGAGTATAGGAATTTCCTTTCTAAGAATCGCAGGTATAGAACAACCAAAAAAAATATTTTCAATGGGAAGTAGGAGACTACATTAAAACCATGGAGAATGACACCTCACCTTTGGAAGATGCAATACAATAGAAATTGTCATCATGGTACGTATGGATAATCATATATGAATTGTTATGTATTTTATTTTTTATTGTGATTTGTTTACTGTAGTAGCCATATTTGATTTATGATGTAATTTATTTATAAACTACTATTCATGATGTCCATCTTGATCATGAAGGCATTAATGGGCTTCCATGAGGAATGAAAAGTTATCCTATACAATTCAGCAGGTGTCCCTACTATGATCACCTACAAATTGTTCATTTGTTTGAAACAATGCATATTCAAAAGAATGTGACTGAAACATTATGGCGACTACTGGAGCTAAGGAGGGAGAAAAATAAAGTTGTGAGATCTTGCAAATACATTCAAGAAAGCAACCATGCAATGAAATACCTCATCCAATTTCATAGCAACGGAGACCAAGTTAATATAAACTCAATTCCATGGATGTTTATGGAGCAACAAAGCAATGTTGTCAAAGAAGTAATGTGGAAAATTAATTTTCCCACTGGATTTTATGTGAACTTGAAGAATATAATAAAAAAAAGGTGATTTTGGGGGGGTCAAAACACATGGTTGGCATGTATTCATCAAGGTAATTATTATTTTTATGTCCATATAATTTTTTTTCATTTTATTGCATAAATTTTTTTCTTGTTTGTATACTCTTTGGTTAATAAATGGTGTGGTTTGTATATTGATACAATATGTTCTACCTCTCTCTCTCCCATACAACTTCTACGACAATGTAAAATAAGTTATATATAATCTTGGTAAATACATGAGGTAACTAGCGATTAGTTGCTTTTGCTTAGTGTTTCTTTAATTCTCCGTATAATTTATATTTGTTTTTTGTTCACTATTTAATGATATGTAATTTAATGTATTTTTTTGTTAATCTAATATCCTGAATTTTGGACCTAACCCTTATAGGCATGTTCCTATTGATTATGATGATTATCTTGATGTTTTATTTTATATTGGGTTAAATACCCCACTGCATATGAACATGATGATTTGTTTAATATTTTGGGCGTAAGTCAATTATTGATGATATATGTATATTCTTGTTTGTGTTGGGCGTGGACCCTGAAGATTGACGAGATGTTTTGTGTTGAGTGAGGAGCTATGGAACACTTGAGTGATTAATGAATTGTGTTGAGCGAGAATCTCTGGAGCACATGAGTACTTACGTTTGTGTTAAGCGAGAAGCTCTAGAAAACATGAAAATATAATTGAATGTGTTGGGAATAATCCCTGGAGCCTTCCATGTTGATGTTGAGCATAAGATCTGGAGCATCGGATCCTTGGCCATTGTATCCCTAGGTGTATCATACAAATACATCCTAGCATTTAGTGTTGAGCAAAAGCTCTAGAATTGCATTATGTTTGTAACTCCCTACTATAGGTGTTGAGTATGGGCTCTGGTAAGCACTAGGGGTTACTGAAAAGAATTTAATAACTTCCGAGTGAAAACTACTAGAGAAAAATATTGATCTCATCATACTTATTTATAAGTGATTAAATGAAATCTTGAATTTCTATATTCTCATCAAAGTATTGAAGAGCTACCATGTTATACAAGGGAAACCCAACATGTAAGGATGTTTAGAGTTGCCTAGCCTAATAGACCTAAGCCACCTATCTACTTGACCTTAACGAAGAAGTGCCACTAAGTCCAAGGATCATGGTACATGATGCCCCAAAGACAAATGTTAACAAGTGTTATAATACTATGTATTTTATACATAATATTTATAAAGAATTAATTATGATTAAATATATAATTAAATAAAAGAAAGAAGAGAAGCTCCATCAATTATTATTTATTATTAAAGGATTAATAAATAGTATAATGCCTATGAACGTTTAACTAGGAACTAGTTAAAAGTTCCTAAGTTAAGTATTGAAAATTACCCCAGTAATTAAAAAAAGGGTTAAATCAAGAAATCAATGATTTCTTGATTTAACTATCCCTTTGACTGAAAAGTCTATCTATAAAGACTCAAGGAAAGCAAAGGCTTGGGGTTATGATTTTTTTATCTTTGGAGAATTATTATTCTACCTGTTTTTCTCTCAAGTGTTTTCCTGGAGAACTTTCTCCTACAAGGAAAAGAGGATTGATTCACAACTAAATACTAGTTAGGAAACCCTACCTTAGAAGCTCTAAGCTACTTACATGTTGGAGTCCTTGGGGAGATCCAGATTAAAACCAGGAACGGTTCTGGTTCATGGTTGGGTGGAATATGGTAGTTCCCAAGTGTTTTGGTCATCAAACAAATGTTAGATCTGCATTGAATTGTTAATGATGGTTATTTGAGTGTGCAGGTTCAGCCATTAACAGAGCTTTAAATTTAGGTATGAAACCTTTGACTGCCTATTCTATTTTCCTAGAATAACTGTTGTTTATACTAGGTAGATGAATTTCAATTCATATACTAACCCTTTTTGTTTGATTCTCTGGTTAATAATCTTCTAGGGTTTGTATTCTTAAAATGATAACCCTAGGATGTAAATTTTAATATATGTTGTATATTACCAGGATTTGTATTCTTAAGATTGTTTATGTATTATTCCAAGTGTTTATTTTGTGGATTACTATAACTAGGTTTTGTTATCAGTAATATAATTATTTATTCCCTTAGTTTTAGTACTCTGCTGACATATTACATTTGTCAGCAGAGGCTTGTTTCAAGTTTTAATTAAAACTAGTTCAGCAGTAAATAGACCAGAATGCTAAATATGACTATTTAGTAACATAACTAGAATATAAATTAAATCCACTAAGAACATATTATATCTAAAAAAAAGCTAATCAAATCATTAAGGACCTTCCAAGGTCTATCTCCATATTACAAATTAATATTAAAATAGTCCACATAAATAAAACAACATTATAAATAATTAGAGGAGGCATCGTGACCTTCCATGTGGTCCTTTATCAAAACTCTGTTTACATACATAATAATCCAAAATCCTATTTAAATTTCCCTAAGCACATAACATTAACCAAATAGTAATTAAAACTCTTTAATATCCAACAGAGGTCACACCATCGGTTCCCATGGATGTCCTAAACCCGAGGCCAAAGCACAAACTAATAACCATAGCATAAATTTACAAAAAATAATCGAATAACGCAACCATGCTGTTGTTCTTTAAAATAGTTAAGAACCATAACTATTACATAAGGCACATAAACCAATTCTCCTTTAATCCGTAATATTTACACATAGAACGCCCAGGAGTAATTTCATGTAGGTCATTTTCTTTTATAAATATAATGCCAAGCTATACTTCTGAGTATGTGGGAAAAAATTACTAATAAATACAATACTTATTTTAAAAATATCAAAGCACTGTTGCTAGCCATTACATTCTCTACAACGAGGGTTATAATCCCAACGCTATGTTACAACCTCGACCACAATTATTATTTTTATATACAGTCCACACCTGGGAACCTACAGCATGATAGCAGTCGTATGCTTTTCCCATGGTTTTTACATACCCCCACTTACATAATAAACCAAACAAAACAATAAGAAACATAACCATTCAAGCTGGGATAGTGAGCCTGTCGTGAGCCAAGGCAATACATGGCAAGGCTTCACCTATTCACTTCCCTTAAATCATCACTAGGTAATAATTATAAATGTGCACAGAGCACCCACGAAGGCATGTACCTCATCCAAAAACAAGTAATTAAACCACTGTCACAGCATACATTTTCACACACAGTCACATTATTAAACCATGAATTAACAACAAGACTATCGCAACCACGATGAGGAAGGATCAAGCCATTCATGGCTTGGTCTCTGAACACCCATGTTGTTCATCATTACAACCCCTTAAAATATACTCAACACATGGACCTCAAACGAAGGCGAATGCCTGTGCCAAAACTGCCTTTTTAAACCATTAACATAGAATTCAAATTACACAATACAATAAGAAAAACAACATGAGTGATTGATTAAAAACACAAAGTATAGACATCATACAAAGTATGGTAAATCGTAGTGTCTCCACACAATCGCTTTCGAAGCAAAAATGAAGTCTATATGGGCATGCCAATGGGCTATGGCACCATTGCAAGCAATGGTGTAGCCCATGGCTCAAAGGCTCAAACTAGTAAATCATTACAAACCCAAAAATTTATACACAGAACTCGAGGAAGTGTGATTTTTCACTCCATGACTGAAGCCATTGAAACATTTAAATAAATCCAAGTTTGTAATCATATGCCCAAAGGAGAAATTTAAACCCTACAATGAAAACCCCCAAAACCAAACAACAAATATATCACTTAGTCGGGCCGAGAGGTAACAAGAATTGACTTGTTGGAAGGATTACCATTCACCATTTCCATCATAAAGGAACCAGTGACAAGCTTTGAGCCATGACTCTCTCCACAGACCTCGACACCTGCAACCATCCACAAAAATGATGAGAAGCATGACAATGATATATTGCAACAACGCAAACCATAGAAATGATAAGAGGTCGAACGAGGATGTTACCTACAAGCTCATGGAGGTCGCCTCCATTCTTCCATGTGCAAACAAATACCAAACCCCAACTCAAAACCTTGCAAATGACAAAACCATCGTGTGACCAAGCCCTAAGCTTCGGGCTGTCACGCTCTCCCAAGAGCATTGAATGCACCAGCTGGTGAGCACTAACTCCATACCAAACCCACTCTCCATAGTTTAAGTTTCATTGCATTACTATGTATGTCCACTTCCCACATGAAGGCTCAAACCCTGCTATCATATGGTTTCTACAATAGGTTATAGTTTCACCACCCTATTTCCTGGAACCATGCAACATTAAGTCAACCCAAGACTTATGTATTAATATAATGCAAGTACCATAGGTTTAAAACCTATTAACATGTGAACCTTAGGCTTTAAGAAATAAACTTAACACAATACAATTAAGCCCTAATATGTTTCTTAGTGAACATGGCATATGGAATATGCCATGTTAACTACTTTAACCCTTATAAATCAATGGCTTGGTTTTGAAGGCCACGTATTTAACCTACAAAATAGAAAACATAAGAAGTGTTAATAATTTTTGATAAACTAAAATGTAAACCGTAATTAATGCCAAAATGTGAAATAAAGAGTTATAAGACTCTAAGGAAGCATAAGTACTGAAAAAGAGCTTTAGCAGTAATAGTTCAATTGAAAAAGAATAGTAACTATACCTGTTATAATTCAGAGTCAATAAAAGAACCAAATTTAACCAACAGTATGATATTTAAAGTCATAGTTTTTCGTACTCTTTAAACAAGTTTCCGTCGCAAGCATGAACTGCATGAAAATAGAAGAGGTGCCTTAGTTCAGAGAACTAAGTAAGCCTACTAACAAGTAAACACGTTTACCTCTCAAACCGTCATGGGAGAATGAGTCCCGCCACTTTGCCCACTTTGTTTCCAAAAAAAAAATTAATTTAGGACTCCATAATTAGCAAGTGAGACATTGCAGAAAGGACGAAGCATATAAATCTAGTGACGACACATATGCGATAAAAGTGTAAACATAATACTAAGTAGTAAATAGCAGTACAACATCATAAGTAAAAGACATTAAAAATAATGACTGAAAGTAAAAGACATAACATAATAACAACTTACGAATAAACATAGGTACATGAAGTGTATGATAGAGTTTCGTAAGTGAATAATGTTCTGTATAAGTAGTTTTTACTAGCCTATAATTTATTTATTTTTCAATTTTTGGGGACATTACAAGTGGTATCAGAGCCCAGTTTCAATACTAAGAGACCTATGGGAACACCAAGCATTCCCATGGAGAAAATAAAGCATGTTAATTTAATACGTTACTAACATAAATTTTTCTGCCATTTAAATTTTTTGTCTTTATAGGAAATTTTTACAGCACTAATCAGTTTATGAATATTGAAGATGAAAACAGTCATCAAGGAAAGATGACCACCCCCACTACAGAAGCAAAGCTAGTGGTAGAGTTAAACTTTGATGTTATGAAAACTTTACACAATATTCAAGATGAAATGAAAATTTTCAGAGAAGACAGCTTGAATGAAAGGAAGGAAAAACAATATATAAATGAAGCCTTACTAAGAAATATGACTGGAGGAATCCTGTAAGGTAAACCTAGTTCGTCCACAAACAGTTCTAAAAGAGAACCTTACCCAAAATGGGCCAGAATCCCAAGAAAAGAGGAAAAAGAATGTACCCCTAAAGCAACTAAAGAAGACCACCATAGTCCTTTTAGTGGTGACTCACTTTATCCACGAAGAAAGAAGCAAAGGAGTGATGACAGTCTTCAGGGGGAGTTCCAAAAAATAAGAGCCCCGACCTATGAAGGTGAAGTAAACACAGGGGAAAAGGATAAAGAGTGGCTGCTAGGCATGAGTAAGTATTTTTAGGTTCATAATTATTCAAGTGAGTTGAAGGATAGGATTTCCATCTATAACTTGAATGGAAAAGCAACAAGATGGTGGAGAGATTTAAAACACACCAAGAAAGATGAGCTGTAGGAAATACATTGGGATACTTTCTAAAAACATTTCCAAGAAAAATATATGTCGGAAAGGTTCTTTGACATAAAAGTGAAAGAGTTTCATGAACTACGCATGGGATCCATGACTATGGATGTGTTTATTAACAGATTTCAAGATCTGTTGCATTATGCACCATACATCAAAGACGAAAAGGTAAATATCCACCAGTTCCTAGGATGTCTTCCTCCCAATTTTTGGGACAAGATTGAATTTGACATGCCTAAGAATTTGGATACCACACGACACAAAGTTAGGATCTGTTATGAGCATGGACAACTGAGGCAGGAGAACCTGAACCGAAACCGAGACAAGTCTAAGAACTTCTCTGATAACCGCAAACCTGGGTCCAACGCATAGCCATACCGAAAGCAGAATAACAACTTTAAAGTGAACATGAACTTTAATAAACCTGGTACAAATCCTTATGTACAATCTATTAATGTTAACAAACCTGTAGCAAGTTGAGCTGATGCTACGCCGCTACAGATCAAGTGTTGGAAATGCAGTGGGCCTCATTATGTGCGAGATTGTAAGAACAATACCGGTGGGGTCTTGCACAACTTACAAGAAGACCCAACTGTCAAGGACATAGCTAGAACACCTCGGATCTATGTAGCATTGGATGGTTGATAGGCAGATCATCAAGCTACAATGGTTGAGATAGAAGGTAAGATCTTGAACACTTCTGTTTCAATACTGATTGATCTTGGTGCTTGCTTGAGCTATGTTGCACCTAAAATTGTTGATATATGCAAACTAGGAAAAGTAAAACATGGTAAATCTTGGCTGGTTCAGTTAACCATAGGTACAAAACGGAAGGTTTCATAAATTGTTAAAGAATGTGAGGTAAACCTGAATGGTTTTCTTACGAAAGTAAACCTGAACATCCTACTTTAGGATTGTATGATGTACTTATCTGCATGGACTGGCTGGAACAACACCATGTCATGCTCGATTGTTTGCACAAGTATATCTTGTGTACTAATAGCCTAGGGAACCAAGTGAAGGTTCAGGGCATTCCAAAGAAAGTTTCTGTAAGAAAAATATATGCCTTACAAGCAAAGAAATGTGTTAGGAAAGGTTGTAAGTTGTTTGCAGTAAACATCCAAGACATAGAGTCTGATAATGAGCAACGCATAGAAGACTTCCCCATTCTTGAAGAATTCAAGGATGTGTTTCCTGAGGAAATCCCCAAATTACCTCCAAAACGAGACCTAGACTTCTCCATTGAACTGACCCCAAAATAAGTTTTGACCTCCAAAGCCCCTTACCGCATGAGTGTACCTGAGTTGGTGGAACTCAAACTATAGTTGCAGGAGTTGATAGAGAAAGGGTATATCCAACCCACTGTGTCCCCTTGGGAAGCATTGATATTATTCGTAAAGAAAAAATACGGTACGATACGTATGTGCATCGATTACCGTTAGTTGAAAAAAATGACTATATAGAACTGTTACCCACTCCCCCGAATCGATGACTTGTTCAATCAGGTGGGAGGAGCCAGAATATTTTCAAATATCGACCTATGATCTAGATACCATCAGGTACAAATTCACAATGAAGATATTCACAAAACCGCCTTTCGTACAATGTACGCGCACTATGAGTTTGTAGTGATGCCATTCGGGTTGACCAATGCACCCACAAAATTTATGTGTATGATGAACAACATATTCAGTAGGTATTTGGATAAGTTAGTCCTAGTATTTATTGATGACATCCTGGTTTATTACAAGAATAAAGAGGAACAAGAAGAACACCTTCGTGTAGTACTACAAGTGTTAAGCGAACACCAGCATGACACTAGGTTTAGTAAATTCAATTTTTACAAACCACAGATACAATATCTAGGTCACATTATCTCCGATATAGGGATAGCTATGGACCTGAAAAATATTAACGCCATAAAGGATTGGCCTACCTCTACTAGTTTCATTAACATTAGGTTATTCATGGGATAAGCTGGATATTATCGAAAGTTCATTGAGAAAGTTTTGAGAATCACTTGCCCCATGACAGCTTTGCAGAATAAAGCAAGTAAGTTCATATCGACTGACAAGTGTGAAGAAATTTTTCAAAAGCTTAAGCAGATTTTGATGACCGCATCGGTGTTATGGATTGCGGATCCCGATGGGGCTTTCGTTGTTTGCATGGATGCATGCAAGGAAGGACTTAGAGGATTCCTCTTGTAGAATGATCATGTGATTTGTTACAAATCGCTGAAGTTGAAAGAACATGAGAAAAATTACCCTACGCATGATCTTAAGTTAGCATCCATCATCCATGATTTGAGGATGTGGAGGCACTACCTCATGGGAAGGAAGTTCCTTCTGAATACAGACAATATGATTCTGAAGTATTTATTTGATAAACCGGATCTGCATGCGAGGCAAGCCAGATGGTTGGATTTCCTCAGTGAATACCATTTCGAGCTTAAGCACATTAAGGGCAAGGAGAATAATATTTTCGATGCTTTAAGTTGACAAACTCACATGATTTACGAGGTGAATTTGAGTCAAACCAATGCAGATTTGCATGAGAATATTAGAATGGACAACGGAGTTGACCCCTTCTATGTAGATATCCTCAAGAAAGTCCAGGAAGACAAGTTGTTTCAACAACAAAAATAATACAAGGTTGGAGAATCCAGAATTCTATGGTCCAAGGATCGCTTGTATGTTCTAGAAGGAGGGGACCTTCGATCCAGCATCCTCACATAATTTCATTGGGAACCCTACTCGATGCACCCAGGATATTAAAAGATGATATCCACTGTCAAGAGACACTTTTTCTAGCCTAAGTTTGTTGATGTAATTGTAACTTCAGAATGTATACATCCGTATATCCTATGTATTGTACCCCGATGTTTATTCTAAGATGTGTCTATAATGTAATTGAGTCATGTCATACCTCGATGTTTAGTCTGGGAAGTTTCTATAATATAAATAAGTCATGTCAAGTCATTGTGGGTAACCCTCCTATTGGTCAAGGGTTAAAGTCCCCGCAGTTGTGGGGCCCTAGGGTTATTAGACTATCCTAGAGAATTCGACCCCAGGTGAGTCATTGTAAGTCGGGGCAATAGTCCCCACCATTGTGTTAAGGATAAAACTCCTTGTTGGTTGGAGGAGGAAAAGTCCCCACAAGTTGTGGGGCACTAGGGTTATTAGACACTCCTAGAGATGTCGGCTCTAGTAAGTAATTGTTAAGTGAGGCCGACATGTTGGAGTGGGTTTCAAGTGAATGAAATAATATAAATGTCAGCCTCTCTATTTATCAGACACACACTCACTCATTGGGGCGCATGAGTGAGAGGAGAAATTGTTGGGACAAGAGAGATACTACTGCTGTCGGGAGATCATCTTTATGTTTTCGGGTTTTACTTTTGGTGTTGATTCTATCTCTGAGGAATTTGCGGGGTTTTCTCCTTTATGGTTTCCCCGAGGAAAATTCTTTTTGTCTCTTGTCTCTTGTGTTTTATTTCTGTGCATGTTATTCTCTTAGTTAAACATCCTAAGATCATAATGCTAGCTTGTATGATAAAAATATAACATGGTATCAGAGCTAACCTAGGAAGAATACATTGTGTAGCTACAGAAGCTAGGGATTCTTACTTTTTGGGTCTCTCTCCACAATCCATTAACAAAATTATGCTAGGCTAACTCTCCATTGAAGGGCACATCTTTTTGTCGAAGCGGAATTCAATCTCGAGCATTTTTAGTTTTTGGTGCTGGAAATTAGGGATTCTTACAGAAGAGGAATTTTTGAGTGAGCCCAGCATAGAATTTATCTCCTCATCAAAATCAAATTTTAGATACCTGGATCAAGATTTTTGGTTGGGTGAAACTCTCGAAAAATTCAAACCCTAGTTTGACCTCGAGCTAGAAAAAACCTAAATACTAAAATTGCTACGTTTTGGTACATTCGATATATCTCGGGATTGGTGAAGGATCAGGAGCTGAAAATTGTAAAGGCCGAAGATAACATATTGATTTACAATTTGTCCACAATTTAGCCTCTGATTCTCTATATTCTGGGAGATATGATCCCTCCAAGTTAGGGTTCCAGCCTCTTCCAGAATTCATCCCTAAACAGGACACCTGGGGAGAATTGCTATATCTTGGGATAAAAAGGTCCAAATGAAATTTTTGAAGATGGCCTAGAAAGGGCATGGAATTTAATTTCTGTGGTCTGAGTTTGTGACTCAGAAGATGAACCACTGACATGTGGAATTCCTTACAATTTCTCTGGTTTGAACAGTCCTGAAATAGGTCACCTTGGGAAAATGATCATAAGTGCCAATTGGTGAAACCAATTCTGATGAAACCTATGGTTTGGGAATAGGTACATGTGAGGGTACCTTAGTACAAAGTTTCAGACATAGAGGAGCAGTAATTTTGGAGATACCATAGAAACAGTAACATGAATTTATGCAAAAGAAATTGGAAAACTAGGGCTTCTTGTTCTGAGAGCTTCCCTCCACTATTTTTAGAAAAGGAGTACATTGGACAGCTAAATTTGAAGAGATCTATATTTCTATCCAATCATATCTGAAATATTCCAAGTTTTGAAAATTAGGGTTTCTCTTACAAACCCTAGATTAGCCAACTCTGGAACCAGGACGGACACCTCAAATCGGTAAGATCTAATCTTTTGCTATTTGCATTTGAGGTTCTCATTTCAAAGTGATCTATCACATTAGATTGATGATAAGCTTGGTGAAGTTGAAAAATTCCAAGCATGGAAGTATTTGATCTCTCTGAAGAAAATGAATTTGACACCTACATGAGTAGAGAGGTTCTAGTTCCAGAGGGAGATGAGGCTAAAATCCTTACACTAGAAGAACTTGGTCAAGGCCAAGAAGATCATTGTTGATTCAATCATAGATCACATTGTACCGCAAGTGTCTTCCTTAAAGACACCGAAGATGTTTGATTGATTGACCAATCTATTTGAAGGGATGAACATACATCAGAATATGAATTTGAGAAAACAGTTGAAGAATGTGAAGATCCAGAATGCAAAAACCATACAGTAATACATTACAAGGGTCTCTTAAATCAAAGAACAACTTGTAGTAGTAGAAGAAGAAGTGGAGAATGTAGAAGTGGTGATAGCCACCTTTAATGGTCTCCCAAGATCATGGGATTCATTCATTCGAAGAATGTGTGCTAGAAGGAAGTGATTACGTTCAGCAGAATCTGGGAAGAGCACACGCAAGAAGAAGCTCAACTAATGATAAGAGAAAAGAAGATGGGAGCAACTAAAGATCTAGATCACCATCCAAAGAAGATCCCTCAAGCGATGAGGAATATGAAGAAATCAACTCTTGAAGAACCTCTTATCCACCTTAGCATTTGGATAAGAAACGATGCTATTATGAATGAAGAAAATGATGAAGCTGAAGGATTAAGAAGGAGTCTACCCATGAAACAAATAAAGATAAGTATTCAATTGTCATTTCATGATATTATTTTGTTATACATTTATTTATATTCAGTTAATGCATTATGCATAATAGAATGTTTTTATTAATGACAGTATACTACTATGCATGTAATGGGTAAGTAGCTCATGGTGCTATACAACTCTCCATTGCTACTTATCTAGAATGAAACCTCTTTGTTGACATATTGGATTAGTGCACAGTCGCAATGTTGTCCTGGTAGAGATGGAAGGCATCTAGAAAGTTTCCGTGAGATATGGATGAATGTTGTATTGGCTAAAATAGTTGCATGATCATATATTTATGCATAAGAATTTTCCATTATGAATATGCCTTATGAAAATTTTCTAACCATACAACTAATGCATTTGACTTGTAGGAAAGATCCCATACATAATCGCCTACAAGCAAAGAAGGATGAGACTTGTTCCGAAGAACAAGTGATGACATTTCAAAATGAAGAATAATATGATGAATGTAGTGACATCATTGATGCAGAACCTTCTAGCCATGAAGAAGTAACCAAGAAGAAAGGGAAGACTAGTTCAAGAAGAATGATGTCTAGGATGCAATATCGATACATGAAGGAAAGATCGTAGTTCCATCATGCAGTAGATGGAAACATCGTGGGATATAAGGCATAGAATACAAAGAGACATTTGCAACCAGTGGGAGTTGAGACACATGACAGGAAGAATCATGTGTGCAAATAAAAGAAGGCCTTGTACGAGTTCAGAAGACACCCATGGGATAACACATACATGATGAGCTTGATGAAGATATCAATCTTTGTTACAAGGTTGATAAAGGATGACAAGCTCACAGATGGGTGTGAGAAGAACACTTTCAAAGATAGAGGATCTTGGTATCTAGTGACCCTAGATGGATACATAGAATATTAGTAGTAGAGGAAGCTACTTGTCACTCCAGTACAAAATGTTTCAGTGCATAGAGTATGGAAGACAGAGGGAGTATGATGCTTCAGAGGGAGTGACTGCAGAAGATCCTAAGGTTCGACATGGTACGACAGGATGGACATATTACTGATGATTCTAGGCTTTACTAAGAGTAAAGTGGATTCCAACCTTTGCTTCAAGGTTCAAGGCGGAAGACCAGTGATGATCCTATTATGTGTTGATGCACTATTTTCTAGGCATGGAGGTGTGGACAAGGGAAGTATGCAGTAGAGATCCTGAAGAGTTTTAGGATGATGGAATGCAAGGTCATGACCACACCTATGGCATTGAACATGAATCTATTGAGTGATGCTTCATCATAGATGGTTGATGCTACGATGTATCATCAGATGATTGGGTCCTTGATGTACCTGATGAATACGAGACCATATATTTTCTTTACTGTGAACACATTGAGACATGTTCACTTGATTGTTGCAAAGCATATTCTGAGGTACCTGAGGGGTATAATTGATTATGGGCTCAAGTACGAGGTGAATCAGAAGATTAACCTATAAGGTTATGTTGGTCTAGATTGGGCAGGAAGTGACATCGATAGGAAGAGCACTTCAGGGTGTTTCTTTAGTATGGGATCATGTGTGATCTCTTGGTTTAGTAGGAAGAAATACTGTGTGGCACTGAGTACAACTGAAGTAGAGTATGTTGCAGCTTGTTTAGCTAGTTGTGAGGTAGTATGGCTGCGGAAGCTACTGTATGATTTATTTGATCTTTATATGGATGCTACTTATATACATTGTGACAACCAGAGTTGCATAAAGTTTCCAGAAAATCCAGTGTTCCATGACAAGTCGAAGCATATCGAGATCAAGTATCACAATATCAGGGATATGGTTTAGAGGGGAGCAGTGAATCTCCAGTATGTTGCGATGGAAAAACATATAGCTGATGTGTTGACGAAGCCATTAGATAGGGTGAAGTTAGAGTACTTCAGGGAGAAGCTTGGTGTTCTCTAGATTGAGGTTTCCTCCAAGGGGAAATGATGAGACCCAGAGCCATTCTGACATGGTGAGAGGATTGGTTCCTTCCATGGTCAGATATAAGGGCTGAGCCATTCTATCATGGTGAGAGGATTGGTTCCTTCCATGTCAGATATGAGTGCTGATCCATTCTGATGTGACTGTAGGATTGGTTCCTACATGATCAGATATAAGCGCTGAATGCCATTCTTGGAATGGAGGTGCCAGGTCAGTTACTAGGAATACTCGGTCTAGGACTGAGGGCATTTCTAATACAACTATAAGATGTAGTCTTACATGATCATATGTGAGCACATGGCCATTCTAATGTGATTGAGGGATTGGTTCCCACTTGATCAGATATGAACCACTTGTTCAGATATAAGGGCTATTTCCATTCTTGGAATGGAGGCACCTGGTCAGTTACCAGGTAGCTCAATCTGGGACTAGGGGCCATTTTGATATGACTATAGGATTGTTTCCTACAAGATCAGATGTGAGTGCACACCCTTTTGAACATGCATGCTGGATTGGTTCCTTGCATGTGTCGAATGTAAGTGCAGGGCCTTTTCGAACATGCATGTTGGATTGGTTCCTCACATGTGTTGAATACATGTGCTGAGCCTTTCTGACATTTGTTGTCATATGTAAGTGCAGAGCCTTTCGGCATGGAGGATTGGTTCCTTGCATGGCTGAGTGTAAGTGCTAAGCCTTTTTGACATTGGTTGACAGATGTGAGTGCTGGACCTTTTTGACAGGTTGCGGGAGGTGTTCCAGCATGGTAAGATGTGAGTGCTGGGCATGCCTCTCTGATATGATTATAGGATTGGTTCCTACATGATCAGATGTAAGTGTTGGGCATGCCATTCTGAATTAGGGTCAGATATAAGTGCTGGAAGAAGACATACATGGAGGCTAGGCCTACAACCAGCATGAAAAAGGGCTAGTTCTATAGAAATTCCTGTGACGAGAAGAATCAAGAGATAGCACCTGTGATGATGATCTAGCAGAGATGTTCCAGAACCAAAGATGATCCAGATTGAGTGATGATCCAGATCTAGTGATGATGATCCAGATCGAGTGATGATCCAAATCCAGTGATGATGATCTAGATCGAGTGATGATCCAGATCCGATGATGAAGATTACTTGAAGATGAAGATGACTTGAAGATGAAGATGACTTAGAGATGAAGATGATGAGGACTCGATGATGATCCAAATGATACAAAGAAGAAGACTTATATTGATAAATTGTGTCGAGAGAATACCTTCCTAGTTAAGAGGGATTGTTGATGTAATTGTAACTTCAGAATGTATTCATCCGTATATCCTATGTATTGTACCCCGATGTTTATTTTAGGATGTGTCTGTAATGTAATTGAGTCATGTCATACCCCGATGTTTATTCCAAGAAGTTTCTATAATATAAATAAGTCATGTCAAGTCATTGTGGTTAACCCTTCTATTGGTCAAGGGGTAAATTCCTTGCAGTTGTGGGGCCCTAGGGCTATTAGACTATCCTAGATAATTCAACCTTAGGTGAGTCATTGTAAGTCAGGACAATAGTCCCCACCATTGTGTTAAGGATAAACCTCCTTGTTGGTCAGAGGAGTCAAAGTCCCCACAAGTTGTGGGGCACTAGGGTTATTAGACACTCCTAGAGATGTCAGCTCTAGTAAGTAATTGTTAAGTGAGGACGACATGTTGGAGTGGGTTTCAAGTGAAGGAAAGAATATAAATAGAGAGTGAGCCTCTCTATTTATCAGACACACACTCACTCATTGGGGCGCATGAGCGAGAGGAGAAGTTGTTGGGACAAGGGAGAGACTACTGCTGTCGGGAGATCATCTTTATGTTTTCGGGTTTTACTTTTGGTGCCGATTCTATCTCTAAGGAAGTTGTGGGGTTTTCTCCTTTATGGTTTCCCTGAGGAAAATTCTTTTTGTCTCTTGTCTCTTGTGTTTTATTGATGTGCATGTTATTCTCTTAGTTAAAGATCCTAAGATCATAATGCTAGCTTGTATGATAAAAATATAACAAAGCTAAAGGACGACATTGCAATTTTTATTGCGAAATGTCAAGAGTGCCAGCTAGTCAAGGTTGAGCATCAACATCCTACAGGATTACTGCAGCCATTTCCCATTCCAGAATGGAAGTGGGATTTTATTAGTATGGACTTTATTTCCAGTTTACCGAAAAGTAAGAAGCAAAATGATTCTATTTTTGTGGTCATCGACAAGTTGTTGAAGGCAACACACTTCATTCCTGTAAAGTTGACCTACAAGTCTATGAACATTGTTGATATCTTCTTGAAAGATATATTTAGATTTCATGGGATACCCAAGGTAATTATCTCATATCGAGATGTTAAGTTCACAGGAAACTTTTGGCGATCTTTATTCTCTGGATTGGAGACGCGGTTGAACTTCAGCACTACATATCACCTGTAGATAGATGACCAGATAGAGAGGGTTAACCAAATTGTTGAGGAAATGCTCCAAATGTATGTCATGAACACTCCCACCAAGTGGGAGGATTACCTGCATCTCGTAGAGTTTGCATATAAAAATGGTTATTAGGATTCCACCAAGATGAGTCCCTTTGAGGTACTCTATGGATGGAAATGTAGAACACTAGTTACTTGGGATAGCACGGCGGATCGGCTCATGTTAGGGCCTGATTCGTTGATGGAATTAGAACATTTTGTTACCAAGGTCTAGGTGAACCTTAAGGAAGCATAAGACCACCATAAACATTATGCGGATCGGAAAATAAAGGATATGGACTTTCAAATAGGTGATAATGTTTACTTAAAAGTAAAATCCAAATGAAGCTCGTTGAGCTTGGGTAGGTGTGGAAGTTAGCACCTAGATTTTGTGGACCTTTTGAAATACTGGCCAAGAAAGGGCCAGTGGATTATGAACTAGCATTTCATGTGCATGTAAGAGTCCACAATGTTTTCCATGCATCATTGTTAAAGAAATATGTTTATGATACTAAATATGTTGTTGATTGGTCCCTATTATAGGTGGAACTTGAAGGGAAGTTTTCCCCTGAGTGTACTCATATACTGGACAAGAGAGAGGTGCAACTTCGGAAGCACACCATGGTCTAATCTAAAGTGAAATGGAAGCACTTTGAGGCTGACGAAGCTACTTGGGAGAAGGAGGCCACCATGAGAAAGGCTTACCCTGTCTTGTTTCATGATATCATTTCCAGTCCCTAGAACACCAGGGACAGTGTTGTTCTAAGCCGGGAGGGATGTAATATCCCAAATTTTGGACCTAACCCTTATAGGAATGTGCCTATTGATTATGGTGATTATCTTGATGTTTTATTTTATATTGGTTTAAAGAACCCACTGCATATGAACATGATGATCCGTTTCATATATTGGGCATAAGACAATTATTGATGATATATGTATATGCTTGTTTGTGTTGGGCATGGACCCTAAAGCACATGCTTGATGAGATGTTTTGGGTTGAGCGAGGAGCTATGGAACACTTGAGTGATTGATGAATTGCGTTGAGTGAGAAGCTCTGGAGCACATGAGTACTTACCTTTGTGTTAAGCGAGAAGCTTTGGAACACATGAAAAGATAATTGGATGTGTTGGGAATAATCCCTGGAGCCTTCCATGTTGATGTTGAGCATAAGCTCTAGAGCATCGGATCCTTTTCCATTATATCCCTAGGTGTATCGTACAAATACATACTAGCATTGAGTGTTGAGCGAAAGCACTGGAATTGCACTATGTTTGTAACTCCTTGCTATAGGAATTTAGTATGGGATTTGGTAAGTGCTAGGGGTTACTGAAAATAATTTAATAACTTCCGAGTGAAAACGACTTGAGAAAAATATTGAGCCCATCATACTTATTTATAAGTGATTAAAAGAAATTTTGAATTTTTGTATTCTCATCAAAGTATTGAAGAGCCACCATGTTATACGAGGGAAATCCAACATGCAAGGATTTTAGAGATGCCTAGCCTAGTAGACCTAAGCCACCTATCTACTTGACTTTAACTAAGAAGTGTCATTAAGGTACATGATGCCCCAAAGACAAATGTTAACAAGTGTTATAATACAATGTATTTTATACATAGTATGTTTAAATAATTAATTATGATTAAATATATAATTAAATAAAATAAAGAAGAAAAGCTCCATCAATTATTATTTATTATTAAAGGATTAATAAATAGTATAATGCCTATGAAAGTTTAACTAGGAACTAGTTAAAAGTTCCTAAGTTAAGTATTGAAAATTACCCTAGTAATTAAAAAAAGGGTTAAATCAAGAAATCAAGGATTTCTTGATTTAACTGTCCCTTTGACTGAAAAGTCTATCTATAAAGACTCAAGCCAAGAAAAGGCTTGGGGTTCTGATTTTTTATCTTTGGAGAATTGTTATTCTGACTCTTTTGCTCTCAAGTGTTTCCCTGGAGAACTTTCTCCTGCAAGGAAAAGAGGATTGATTCAGAACTGAATACCAGTTAGGAAACCCTACCTTAGGAGCTCTAAGCTACTTGCATGTTGGAGTCTAGTTCGAGGGCATCCGGATTAAAACCAAGAATGGTTACGGGTCATGGTTGGGTGGAACGTGGGAATTCCCAAGTGTTTTGGTCATTAAAGATATGTCACATCTGCATTGAATTGTTAATACTAGTTATTTGAGTGTGCAGGTTCATCCATTAACAGAGCTTCAAATTCAGGTATGAAGCCTTTGACTGCCTATTCTATTTTCCTAGAATAACTGTTGTTTATACTAGGTAGATGAATTTCAATTCATATACTAAGCTTGTTGGTTTGATTCTCTAGTTAATAATATTCTAGGGTTTGTATTCTTAAAATGCTAACCGTAGGCTACTAACCCTAGGCTGTAAATTTTAATATATGTTGTATATTACCAGGGTTTGTATCCTTAATATTGTTTCTGTATTATTCCAAGTATTTAGTTTATGCTTACTATAACTAGGTTTTGTTATCAGTAGTAGAATTATTTATTCCTTGGGTTTTAGCACTCTGTTGACATATTACATTTGTCAACAGAGGCTTGTTTCAAGTTTTAAATAAAACTAGTTCAGCAATAAATAAACCAGAATGCTAAATATGACTATTTTGTAACAGAACTAGAATATAAATTAAATCCAATAAGAACAGATTATATCTAAAATAAATCTAATCAAATCATTAAGGACCTTCCAAGGTCTGTCTCCATATTAAAAATTAATATTAAAATACTCCATATAAATAAAACGACATTATAAATAATCAAAGGAGGCATCGTGAGCATCCATGCGGTCCTTTATCAAAACTCTGTTTACATACATTATAATCCAAAATCCTATTTAAATTTCCTTAATCACATAACATTAACCAACTAGTAATTAAAACTCTTTAATATCCAACAGAGGTCACGACATCAGTTCCCATGGATGTCCTAGACCCAAGGCCAAAGCACAAACTAATAACCATAGCATAAATTTACAAACAATAATCGAATAACGCAACCCTGCTGCTGTTCTTTAAAATAATTAAGAACCATAACTATTACATAAGGCCCATAAAACAATTCTCATTTAATCCATAATCTTTACACATAGAATGCCTAGGATTAATTTTTTGTAGGTCGTTTTCTTTTATAAATGTAATCCCATGCTATACTTTCGATCATACAAGAAACAATTACTAATAACTACAATAATTCTTTTAAAAACATCAAAGTGTTGTTTCTAGCCATTAAATTTACTACAACAAGGGTTATAATCCCAATGCTATGTTACGGCCTCGACCACAATTATTATTTTTATATACAGTCCACACCTGGGAACCTACAGCGTGATAGTAGTCGTATGCTTTTCCCATGGTTTTAACATACCCCCACTTACATAATAAACCAAACAAAATAATAAGAAACGTAACCATTCAAGATGGGACATCGATCCTGTCGTGAGCCAAGGCCATACATTGAAAGTCTTCACTTATTCACTTCCCTTAAAACATAACTAGGTAATAATTATAAATGCACACAGAGCACCCATGAAGGCATGTGCCTCATCTGCAAACGAGTAATAAAACCACTATCGCAGCATAAGTTTTCACACAAAGTCACACTATTAAACCATGAATTAACAGCAAGACTATCACATCCACGATGGGGAAGGCTCAAGCCATTCATGGCTTGGTCTCTCAACACCCACGTTGTCCATCATTACTGTCCCTTAAAATATTCTCAACACACAGACCTCAAATGAAGGTGAATGCTTGTGCTAAAACCGCCTTTTTAAACCATTAACATAGAATTCACATTACACAATACAGTAAGAAAAACTAAATGAGTCATTCATTAAAAATGTAGAGTATAGACATCATACACGTTATGGTAAATCGTAGTGTCTCCACATAGTCACATCCGAAGCCAAAATGAAGTCTATACAGGAATGTCAATGGACTATGGCACCATTGTAAGCAATGGTGTAGCCCATGGCTCAAAATCCCAAACCATTTAATCATTACAAACCCAAAAATTTATACACAGAACCAGAGGAAGTGTGATTTTTCACTCCATGGCTTCATTTAAATAAATCCAAGTCTGTAATCATATTCCCGAAGGAGAAATTTAAACCCCGCAATGAAAACCCCCAAAACCAAATAGCGAAGATATAACTTATTCGGGACAAGAGGTAACAAGCATTGGCTTCCTGGAAGGATTACTATTCACCATTGCCATCATACAGGAACCAACGACAAGCTTTGAGCCACGACTCTCTCCATAGACCCCAACACCTACAACCATCCACAAAAATGATGAGAAGCATCACAACGATATATTGCAACAATGCAAACCATAGAAATGATAAGAGGTAGAACAAGGATATTACCTGTAAACTCATGGAGGTCGCCTCCATTCTCCCCTACATAGAGCAAGAACAAACCCCAACTAAAAACCTTGCAAATGAAAAAAATATCGTGTGACCAAGCCCTAAGCTTGGGGCTGTCATGCTCTCCCAATAATGCCATACCAAACCCACTCTCCATAGTTTAAGTTTCGATGCATTACTATGTGTGTCCACTTCCCACATGAAGGATTAAACCATGCTATGATATGGCTTCTACCATAGGTTATAGTTTCGCCACCCTATTTCCTATCACCATGCAACATTACAACGTAGACATTATAGAAAGGATTAATAAATTACTTTGATAAGGTTTAAGGGTAAAGTCTGTATATGGTCTGTGCTAGCATTAAGTCAACCCAAGACTTATGTATTAATATAGTGTAAGTACCATAGGTTTAAAACCTATTATCATGTGAACCCTAGGATTTAAGAAACAAACTTAACACAATACAATTAATCCCTAATATTTTGCTTAGTGAACATGACATATGGAAAATTCCATGTTAACTACTTTAACCCTTATAAATCAATGGCTTGGTTTTGAAGGTCACGTATTTAGCCTACAAAATAGAAAACACAAGAGGTGTTAATAATTTTTAATAAACTAAAATGTAAACCGTAATTAATGCCAAAATGTGAAATAAAGAGTTATAAGACTCTAAGGAAGTATAAGTACTAAACAAGAGCTTTAGCAGTAATAGTTAAATTAACAAAGAATAGTAACTATACCTGTAATAATTCAGAGTTGATAAAAGAACCAAAGTCAACCAACAGTATGATCTTTAAAGTCAGAGTTTTCTGTACTCTTTAAACAAGTTTCTGTCACAAGCATGAACTACATGAAAATAGAATAGGTGCCTTAGTTCAGAGAACTAAGTAAGCCTTCTAACAAGTAAACACCTTTACCTCTCAAACCGTCATGGGAGAACGAGTCCCTCCACTTCGCCCACTTTGTTTCCACAAACAAAGTTAAGTTACGACTCCATAATTAACAAGTGTGACCATTAGAGGAAATTTCAACTCAAAATGGGCCTCCTAAAATGAACTAATAAAATAATAGTTAAAATAATAAATTAATATTTATTAATTTTGGAGGAAGAAAAGAAAAAAACTACTTTTTTGTTTGTATTTTTGACATATCTCCCTGTATTTTTACTCAAATTTTGATCGGGAGAGCTCGTTGGATGCGGAATTAAATTCTGCATCCAACGAGTACCCACTCAGCATACTTTTGACGGACCCCGCTACCCCGAAAACAAGAAATACCTGAAAAAATGAAATGATGACATCATCATTTCATTTTTTCAGGTATTTCTTGTTTTTGGGGTAGCGGGGTCCTTTTGTCATCATTTCATTTTTTCAGGTATTTCTTGTTTTCGGGGTAGCGGGGTCCGTCAAAAGTATTCCGAGTGGGTACTCGTTGGATGCGGAATTTAATTCCGTATCCAACGAGCTCCCCCGATCGAAATTTGAGTAAAAATAAAGGGGGATATGTCAAAAATACAAACAAAAAAAGTAGTTTTTTTTATGGTACCTATCCCCAAATTTATATTAAAAAAGTGTTTAAGACCTATACAATATTTCAAATTTAAATCAATTTCATTGGATAACACATGATGACATGGAATTTGAATAAAAGTTAAAAGGCCCATTTTGAGTTGAAATTTCCTCTAATGAATGCAAAAAGGAAGAAGCATATAAATCCAGTGATGACACATAAGCGACAAAAGTGTAAGCATAATACTAACTAGTAAACAATAGTACAACATCATAAGTGAAATACATTAAAAATAATGTCTGAAAGTAAAAGATAGAACATAAGAACAACTTACGAATAAACAAAGGTACATGAAGTGTACGATAGAGTTCCGTAAGTGAATAATGTTTCGTCTAGGTAGTTTTTACTAGCCTATAAATTTGTATTTATTTTATTTTTGGGGACATTACAGTTAAATATCATTATTGGTTTGCGTCACTTGTACATGGTTGAAATCTAAATAAATCCATAAAGAAGATATAAAGTATTGGAGGAGAGAAATTCCTTGTCTCATGTGTGAAATGCAGAATCATTTACCTTCGGCATTTTTCAATGCACAGGAACACTACCTCATACACCAAGTTGAGGAGATTGAGTTGTGTGGACCTATGCACTCAAGGTCCACGTGGATGGTTGAGAGGCACTTAAAATTTATGAAGGGTTTGGTGAGACAACGAGCACATGATGACGGTTCTATGATGGAAGGATATACAGTATACCAAAACATGTTGTATGTTAGTGAATATCTTCCTATTTTAGAGTCAAAGTTTAATTTACGTTACATTTGTGATCCAAACTCCAATAACAAATTTGAAGGAGAGCAACTGAAGGGGAAAGGTAGATCGAGGAAGGTGAAAAGTAATTATTAGCTAGTGGATGTTTATTATATATTTCATATTCTAATTTCATTTTCTATTTATTGCATCAATTAAGAGCATATGCTTTGTTCAGGAAATTTACCCTTATATTTCATTTTAATGATTATTGTCATCAAGCAGTTGGTCGAGAATGGGATGCAATTGATTTATACATCGCAAACAATCTTGACTCGATGAAGGTATGGATTGAACGATGCGAAAAATCATGTCATGGAATATCATGGGAAGGTGTGGCTTCATTGGTAAAAGCAACACATCGCAATGGAGATAGAAATCTTACAGAAAGGGAAATCAATTTAGCATATGGTTTAAAAGATAAAGTGACAAGCATATTAATCAATCACTCTAAATATTTTATTTTGCAAATTACATTTTGACGTACATGTTGTTCTTTTCCATGTATTGCTGCATAACTATTGAATCATCGTGTAATATTTTCATGTATTTCTTGTTGCAGGTAAAACACCATAAGCCTATGGTCTGCAATGGTTGTAGATATCACATCAAAAAATTGGATGAAACAAAGAAAACATTAGATTGTGGGATATATGCAGTATTTGATGTGACCAATGTTTCATCTAGAAGTGACAAACATCTAGAAATCTCAGAAAATCGATACTATGGGTATTTGGAAGATATTCTACAGTGTGACTTTAAATCCTTCAAGGTGGTTCTATTCATTTTCAGATGGTACAGGTTATGCTTGAATCAACGTGATCCCGATCATAACTATTATTGAACATGATAATGGATTTACCATGGTAAATAGAAGGTTGTTCGATCCAGGAACGAAGCCCTATGTTCTTCCAAGCCAATGTGAACAGGTATTTTACTTAGAGGTTCTAGGTAAAGTGGGATGGTCATTTGTTGTGAGACATGATCCAAGGGCAAGGTTGATAAAGTATAACCTAGACAATGGTAATGAAGAGGGTTCTCTAGAAGAAGAAGACGATGATGAAGAGCATGATCAAAATGAGTTAGCTAATGATGATGATCCAACAGAAGATGTAGCAGAAAATGCCCATGAAGATTATACCAATGATGACATGATGAGTGTAACTGACTTAGATGATGATGATGATATGGATAATCCTTACATTGTTGACTCTAGATCTGATGATACAATTTATGACTTGGATGAAGAAGACGATGACATGGATGAAGAAGACGATGAAATATATTGAAAGGTAAATATTTAATTAGACCTATTCTTTTATCTTACTTTTTTAAAAGAAAAGTTACTAACATCATCATCATCACCATCATATTCATCATCATCATGTTGATCATCATCATCACTATCATTATTATCATCGTCATCATCACTAACATATTCTTTGAATGTTTTTTTTTTCAGTTGTTAAATGATTGAATGGTTTAATGAATGATTTAAAGAATGATTTAATGAAAACTTCTTTCAGCTATTGAGTGAAATAATTTGTATTAAATTGTTATTTGCAAGTATATGCATTGGGTTTGGGGAATTGAGAGTGATGTGAGTGGGGTGGGGGGGGGTGGGGGAAGGGTCCATAAGAGCTTCCACCTTCATGTGGTTGGTCCTGTTTAGTAGAGAATATTAAATTATTCTCAAAACAGAGAGGATATCAATGAATGGTAAGGAAGAATACATTAAAAAACAACTATTTCTATAATTTTATTGTTTAATTTTCACTATTTCTATTTTACTCCTCCATTGGAACTTGTTACAGATAGCATTGAGAAACATTTTTCATAGTTAAGAGGCAATAAATGGCATTTTGATGTGATCGATGGCCTTATATACATAGTGTTTTTGGTTCTCCATGTTTGATCAGGTGATGTACATATGTTTCATCGATTCATTTAATGGTACAAATACATTGATCCATGATTCATCATCATCATCATCATCACCATCCACATCACCATTGTTATCATGTTGATCATCATTGTATTCATCATCATCATCATTGTCGTCTTCATTGTCATCATTGTCTTCATCATCATCATTGTCTTCATCATCATCATCATCATCGTCTTCATCATCATCATTGTCTTCATCATCATCATCATCATCGTCTTCATCATATTGACGATGATGATCAACATCATCATTGTCGTCGTCTTCATCCTCATGATAATCATCATCATGATTTTAATTATGTTCATCTTCATGATGATGTTGATGATGAAGATGAAGATGATGATGATGATGATCATCATCATCATCACCACCATCATCACCATCCACATCATCATCATCATCATGACCATGGTAGTCATCATAATTATCATCATGTTGATCATCATCATATTCATCGTCATGATCATGATCATCTTCATCATCTTGACCCTCATCATCATGATCATGTTGCTCATCATCGTATTCATCATCATGATCATCGCCATCATGATCATCTTTATCCTCATCGTCATTATCATCATTGACATTGTCTTCATCACCATCATGTTCATCATCATGATCACCATCATCACCATCCACATCACCATCATTAAGCTAGTGACATATTGCAGTAGCCAATATTATTAATATAAAAATCTTGTACTATAATGTATGTTTCACTATGTTTTATGTACTCGTTTTCTATTCTTTTTTTATGTCATGTTAATTCCAATTATTTATCACTAGATGGTTTGGGTATGAAGAATTGAGAATGGGACGAGAAAGGTGGGAGGTGTTAGATGAGCTTCCACCTTCACATGGTTGGCATGTTTAGTAGAGGATAAAAATTACTTTCAAAACTAAGATAAACTTGACCATGAATGTTTTTTTTATATTTTATGTTTTTCATAGTGTTGATATAATGCTAAATATGATTATATAAATAATGTATTAGTGATTTTATTAGACATTTTACGTCTTTTCCAATGATTCAACCAGACGTTATTGCTAGAACATTATTCACCTTATGTATTGTTGCAATTTTTGTGGTTGTTTAAATTATTCAAGTATTCATCTTCACTCATTTTCCAATCTTTTACATGATTCATGATTATGTGTTTGCTTCTTTAACTAATTAGTTTTTCATATAAACTTGTTATATATTTCTTGCAATTCCTAGCAATGCAAACACAAATATTGTTCAATGTCTATCATAAACTCTCAACTATTATTCTAAGCTACCACCATATGCCACATTGATCATATCCGGAATCATGATCCCAACCATTGGGGTTCACAACAATTCCCTTAACACTCCTTATTATTTATGGGAAAGCAAGGGCATTGAATATGTTGATCACTTAGCATGAAACAAAGGAGACTACTTCAATTTAATGACAAGTGTGATACAAAATAGGGTGTCTCTTTTCTTAAGTTGATGCTTTTAGGGACAAGTAAACCTTCACCAAATGCAAAAAAATGATATAAAATGTAACCCATAAAATTTAAGGGGACCAAGGGGCATATATAGCAACAAGAAAGCTACAATAAATGGAAATCATATTACTTGGTTTCATCTCATGTAACACTTTTAACTAAAAATATTTGAGGGAGAAGTACTTTGTTATGACCCAAGAGGGGCATACATAGAATTAATATATATTATATGACCCCAACAGGCACATTTATGCAATAAAATGTATATGTAATATTGATGGACCTAATAAAGGACCTACATGTGTAATGAATGAATACATATTCATACAAGTCATATAATTACTCTCGAGAAAAACAATGAATACATATTTATACGTCATATAATTACTCTTGAGGGAAACATGTGATTTGGATATAGGAATGTATTGGAGTATTTGAATGTTTTATTCTTCAAGGAGTTATTGTATAACTTATTTGACTTATCTATCTTGAAGTTGTACCCTAAGTTTACATTTGCACATGGTGTATACTCTTTGGTAGGTTATGTTGTTTTAACTATTTGGGACATAATAAAAACCAATGAAATTATTCTCATTGAACAAATGTAGGACAAAGTGTTCATATTTGTTGAATGTAGTTTTGATGAGTAAAACTAGTGGAATCATTCAAATGCAATTTTGATGAGTAAAACTAGTGGAATTATTCAATGTTAACAATTGTGGAAGATTGTCCATATTTATTTGATGTACTCTTGATAATATCCATTTTATACAAGCTAAACTATATAATAGAATTTGGCAATACCTTTAATTATTTATTTTATGATTTAAATCAAGGTTATTTCCCTTAACATATTTCTATCTTTTATTTAAAATGTAGAAATATAAATGAAACAAATATTGCTTATACTTTTAAATTCAATATATGCTTATATTTTGAAAATAAATAAATAAATAAGGCTTATATTTTCAATTATATGAAAATAAATAAATAAACAAAAAAAAACATTTTCTAGATGTTAGCTTAAAATTGACATTTCAATTTTATTACAATGATTGAATTTTTTTTTAAAAATATTTCTAATTTGAGCATTTCAGTTTTATTTTTTCTTTTATTTTGTTTGATTTGTGTTCCAAGTCATTTTTTTTTCATAGGAAAAAAAGATGAAAATTTTATTAAAATCCAGGCAAGTATGTACAAAATTGTATGCAGATGCATACCTCTGATTATAAAACCAGCATGTTGTAACAACCACTATTCCACAAGGAAACTGTTTCCCATCTGATCATCTCTATCCCAAGAGATTATGCCAAAAAAGAGCCAGAGATAAGTGCTCTGATGTTGTTGTTTATGTTACACCTGAGCCCTTTGATAGTTCCAAAAATGAGTTAGGATTGTAGTCAATGCACCTTTTGCTGAGCCGAGAATAGAGCCGAAAAAAGCAGAGTTTAAGAGAGCTATTATATTAAATAAATAAGTCTTATATTTTCAGTTGTATGAAAATAAATAAATAAACCATTGCTTAGCTTAAAATTGACATTTCAATTTTATTACAATGATTGAAAAAATTTTAAAAAATTATTTCTAATTTGAGCATTTCAATTTTATTCTTTCCTTTTATTTTGATTGATTTGTGTTCCAAGTATTTTGTTTTCCATAGGAAAAAAAGCTGAAAATTTTATTAAAATATAGACAAGTTTGTACAAAATTGTACGCAGATGCATACCACTGATTATACAACCAGCATGCTGCAACAACCACTATTACACAAGGAAACAATTTACCATCTGATAATATAAATCCCAAGAGATTATGCCAAAAAAGAGCCAGAGATAAGTGCTATGATGTTTTTGTTTATGTTACCCTTGAGCCTTTTGATAGTTCAAAAAATGAGCTAGGCCTGTACCCTATGCACCTTTTGCTGAGTCGAGAATTGAGCTGAAAAAGAAGAGTTTAAGAGAGGTATGTAGATATGTGTGTCCAAAATAGTCAAACAAGATTACTTATAGGAAAGGATTCTGCAAAAGGTCTATGGTAAAACTCATAGACTTCCCCGTCTTTGTGTTCAAAAAATTACCAAGTGCCAAAAACCATCCCAATTCCAGCTTTTGAGAGACAGTTTGCTACTGCATTTCATTCCCTATAGACAAGACGACATGTAATGTGATAAAAAGAGGTCCATATTTGAAGTAATTCATCATAAAGAGTAAGTAGAGAAAGAATACAGTAGTGATGAATTTTATTCACCCAATTAATAATAATGAGTGAATCACCAAAAATCAGAATTATTATGCAACCCTTTTCTAGAGCAAAATAGAGTTGAAGTTTTAGAGCCATAAGTTCTGCAAAGTTGTTTGTGTCATCCCCTAGGCCCATTTGGAACTGAAAGGAGTGATTTTGGAATAGGTGAAAGATAGCTCCACCCCCACAGACTTGGTTTTGTGAGGCTCCATAAAAAAAGGCCCAGGGCATGGAGTGATCTACTTGCTTAGCTACGATGATTCTTGTAGTCGTTTATGAGTACTACAAAGGATGTATTGTTATGCATGCGAAGATACACTTGATGAAAGAGTAGTCGAACCCTAGATGAGTGAGAAGCAGTCTTAGGGAAATCCATTTTTCTCTGTCAAATGCTTTTGACAGGTCAATTTTGAGGATTGCTCCTTTTGTTTTCTTGATTTTTACTGTGTGCATACCTTCCTGAGAAACCCCAATTGCCTCGTGTATTTGTCTATCTTCCAAAAATCCAAACTGTTCTGGAGAGATGATATTTGAGAGGACCTTCTTTAACCGCTGAGAAATCACTTTGTACATGATATTGCAAAGGGAAATGGTCCTGAAATCCTCCAGGTTGACTGGATTGTATGATTTAGGGATAAGAGCCAGGAATGTGGAGTTGAGGGGAGGATGGACAAGTCCATTTTAGTGATATTCTTCTACCAGATGAAGGAGGTCAGGCCCTATTATGTCATAGGCTGCCAGGAAGAAGTCAATGGTCCATCCATCAAGTCCTAGGCTTTTATCCTTTTGAAGGTTGTGAAAAATGGTTTTTAGTTCATATTCCAAGACTACTTCCATTAGGTCTGCATTGTCCTCATCATAAATGCTTTCAGGAAAGTACCTAGTTGTTTGGATGACTTCTGCAATGGTGGCCTATTGATCCACTTTGAAAATATTTTCAAAATATTCTTTGCCTATATCTGCCATACCTTCAAAATTGGTCACTAGTTCATTAGCTGAGTTTCTTAATTGACATATAGTATTTTGTTGCTTTCTTCCCTTGGAAAATCCCTGGAATAATTTAGTGTTGTCATCTCCACAGGTCATCCAGATGGCTCTGCTTTTAAGCCTCAATATTTCCTCCTTCTCTTTTAGCATCTTTCTTTTGCTTCGTTCTAAATGGAGCAGCTTTTCCTTCTCCTCCTGGGTTGTGAAACCTCCACCTTCGAAGCTAAGAATTTTAGCCAGATCTGTTTCAATCTATAATAGGGCTTGTTCATCCTATGTATTTTTGTTGTTTTCCCATTCCTTCAGATGCTTCTTAACTTGAGCCAAATTTTGCACAAAATGTGTTGCAGCTTGTGATCCGGCTTCTACTCCATAAGGGATCCAGTTTGATTCTATGTGTTGGTTTAAGCTGAGGAAGTCCTAAGGAAACAGAACCATTTGTTGGTTTGACTTCTCTTGCAGACCCGGGTTTACTTTATTGTACCAACAAAACCCCTAGCTCACTGGCCCTTTCGGCGACAGACCGCAGAGCAGCCTGAAGTCTCACCTGAAGTGATCTTATATGGGTTGGCTAAAGAATCACGTTTCCTCAACCAGGTTCTGTAGCATCCTATGTTCTCTGATTCTACTTAACCAGTGGGATCTCTCAGCATGGGCTGTATCTCTCTTCCTAGCAGACTCCGCTATGAGATTGACTCTTATCGCATCGCAGCTTCTAGGACGATGCACAAACTTACTCTTCCGCTCAACTCTCAACCTACGATATCTCACACCACAGCTCCTCCGACATTGCAATATCGCCTTTCTACACTGCAATACTTCCTATAGTGAGACTCAATATACTTGATAGCTCTCAAGGTCCAAAGGCTTCCTCTCTGGGTCTAATAGCTCAGCTAACCTTCATTAAGGTGTTAAACAACCTCACTTAACTTCTACAGTTTAACATGCTTAACATCAATCACGCTCAACTTGCTGAACTAAATATACAAAAGTCACTTAACACTGTAACTGTTACTGTCATGAATCAAGCACTGATAAAATCATATACAGAATACTTAACACATTCAACTCACATTTAACCTTCCATTTTACTGCAACTGAAGGATACATACATGCATTCATTAACTGATAAGAAACGTTCATGTAATGAATAACAGATAGCAAATAAGCATAGCATAATCACATGAAACAGTTGCACGGCACATGGATTTTATGTGGTTCACTTCCAGGGAGGAAGCTATGTCCACAGGAACTGTGTTTATATTATATCTGGAGAGAGTAACACAGTTCCGCTGCAACCTATTATGCAGCTTGAGATCTTCTGGGAAACTCCACGCACTTAGCCGGGAGCCCTTCTCTCTTAGATCTCTCCTCTTCCTATATTGATTTCTTCTTACAATGGATCCTCTCTCTCTCTCTCTCTCTCTCTCTCTCTCTCTCTCTCTCTCTCAATCCCTGCGGATTGTTACATTCATGCTTAAGGAGTCGGCTGCTGGTTACAGTAAGATAACTATAGACTGAACTCAGAACCAGAGCTCGACTCTTTTTCAATGTCTAACTTTCTAACTACATATCTAAGTATATAACTTTCTAACCATCTAACTGGATGATTATCTAACCCTTCATAATACAAAATAGATGCTTAAATAGGTGGCCCAAAGGTCTCACCATGATACAAAACTGTGGGCCTATCCCAACAGTAACCCAAAACCCTAACTGTGACAGTTGGCCTATCTGTACTTTGAACTGCTGCTTACTTGTCACACTACAACTATCTGCAGTCTTCCACGATGTCCGGCACTGATCTTGGGTATGGGCGCCGCTTCCTTGGTCGTTCCCCTTCTGTCCTTTGTCTTTAATACCTCATCTCGTTGCTCCTTTTCCATTCATGAGGGTAGCTGAGCCCTCCTATCGTCGCCACTTCCTTAAATGCAGTGGTTGAGCTCTCCTCTCGGATGCTTCAGGTACTATTTCCTTTGACTTTCTTGTTTCGATATAGCATCTTTTCCTATAGCTGTGGGACCCTGCTCCAACAGTCCCCTAACAATTACTTGTGGCTCATCCCTGAGCCACTGGCATCTAGTTTCTCTTTCTGTAGCTTCTCCTTGGCTTCCTGCGAAGTCTTCACAAATGTCTCCCTCAGTCTTGCGACATCTTTGTCCATAGCTTCGACACAATCTTGTGCCGCTTCCAGCATAACTTGACTAATCATGGGATCTTCTGCGCTATCAATTTCACTTTTCCTTGTAGTGAACTCCTTTGTGCTTTCTATCATCTCTGGCATCATCTTCTATAAACTTAGTTCGTAGATCTCTCTTATCTGTCATTCCCTCATTGTCATGCTTGTGCTCTGGTCACTTGCGAGACCTTCAAGTGACCACTTCACCTAGATCACCATTGAATCCTTCACACAAGATATACTCCAAAGTGGCATATATGTCTCTTCGTGGATCAGCAGCTCCTTTAGGGGTCTTTAAGCTTTTGAGAATCCTTCCACATATATCTTTTCCTCTTTATCTGGGTTAGAACTCCTATCACAAAGAAGATATAAATCTGTATCTTCCAGCCTTCTCAAACATTTCATTCGGTCTGGATCCTTTCATACGAAAACCATACAAACCATGAATTCCATTCCGAGAGCAAGCCTTTGTCCGCATTTTGTAGTAAGAAGATATCCTGGATATGGTGGCACTGCATCAACCTTTTCCTTCTCTTTTCTTTTTCTGATTTTTACTTTCTTCCTCTTTCTTTTTATCCACCTTCTCCTCATTCTCCTTTTCATCTTTCTTCTTATCGGTATATTTCTTCTCATCATTATTCTTCTCTATTTTCTTATCTTCAGTGATCTTCTCATCTTTCTTTTTCTTTGCTCTGAGCTGGACTCTTCTACTATCTAAGCTTGACTCCTCATCCTTGGTGTCTATCTGACCTGTGGTGCACCTAATTTCACAACCTTGGGTGGCGTCGTCATAGCATACTTGAGGCCACCACGCTGGAATCATCGCACAACATCTTCTAAAGGTTCCTTCTTAGACATAAACCAAGAAGTCTAATACTCTAGACTGGCAATGGCTGCGAAAATAGGGAAACTAGCACTCTGTAACTGGAGCATCTCTACACAGGGAAAACTTCTACAAATTGCTCTATAACTCTCAGAAATCGCAAAAGTAACCCTTTTTTCTGAATGATCTGTGTATTTATAATGAAGGCGGTAATCTCTGAAGCAACGGTCGCTTAAGCTGGACCCATTGGCGGCATTTATTGCATGGACAAGACTAACACCTAGTGCCCCGATCCTCATTAAGTGCTAAAATCCGATCAAATCTCCCTTGAGAATTATGTACAGGCGCCGGTCTCGACCAAGATTTACCAAATCTAGGACAATCCTTGTACTGTTTCCAAATCTAGGGCAACATATACCTGTCATATCTAGATTAATTGCTTGTCAGAGGGCAAAGTGACTGGCCCTCTGTCCCTTTTCAAAATTATTTTCATGGCATGGGGAGCATCGCCTTGTTGCAATGTCACACCGCATCATCCTTAACCAAAAAGTTGGCGTGAACTATGCAACATTCAAAAAATCCGCAAGCGTCCTATGACTTGTGCAAAATAAACTTTCTTGCTGCGATTCCTCCTACTTAGAACCTTTATTTATTTATTTATTTTAGGGTGTAGACTACTTATGGGTGCGATGCCTCCTTTCAACTACACTGGACATCTGCACACCCTATTTCTCTGAGTTAGGGATGGGAGGTGGAGTGGCTATCACTATAAAGCTTAAGCCTATTGCCATTAATCAAAGTAGGAACAAGCTCCCCGTTCAGTTTACTGAGCTGAACAGCACCTTCGTCTATGACTTGCTGAATCTGATATGGCCCCAACCAATGTGTCTTGAATTTCCCTGGAAACTTAACAAACTTGCTGTCGTAAAGGAGCACTAAGTCTCCTATCTGAAAAATCTTACTCTTGATGTGCCTGTCATGCCAAGATTTTTCTCGTGCCTTCTGGAATTTTTGATGAAATCCTGTGATGAATCTGTCTTCTTCTAAGGAAAGCAGCTGTGCTAGTCTTGCATTCATCGTATCTGTATCAGCCATCTCAATAATTTGAGCAATTCTTAAATTGGGAATAATATATTCCATAGGCATAACAACCTCCTATCCATACACCAAGCTGAAAGGTGTGTGTCCTGTAAGTTTCTTGCATGTAGTCCTATAAGCCCATAATACAACATTAACCCTGAGGTCCCAGTCATCTCTTTTGTTGTTACAGATATTAGTAAGAGCATTTTCTAGAATCTTGTTAAAATGCTCCACCGTACCATTAGCTTGTGGGTGGTAGGGAGTGCTCTTATGATGTTGTATCTGAAATTCCTCCGTCAAGGCCTGAATAGTGCGATTTAGAAAGTGTGTGCCTTGATCACTCATTAAAATTACTGGACATCCAAATCTACTTATGATGTTTTAAAAAATGAACTGTGCAACTGTAGCAGCATCACAATTCCTTACTACTTTGGCCTCTGCCCACCTGGTGAGGTATTCCGTTCCTGTGATGATGTATCTTGCACCAGTTCATTTCCCTGGTGGGTTGATAGGACCCACGAAATCTATATCCCACTTGTCAAATGCTCACAGCATAATCTGTGGTCACAGTGGCATTTCATCTCTCCGCAAAGGTTTTCCTACCCTATGGAAGATATCACAGCATCTGCAAAACTCCTTAGTATCTTTGTCTAAAGTAGGCCACCATAATCCTGCAGCTAGAATTTTCTGAGCAGTCTGCTTTCTTGTGAAATGTCCTCCTGCGGTACCTGAATGTGCTTCTCTAATAATGGCCTCTTTCTTTTGTGGCATAACGCATCTATGCAGGACTTCATCTGGACCTAACTTATATAAATGCCCTACGATCAAAGTGAAGTCTGCTGCTTTAACAACTAACTGTTTCTTTTGCTGCTTAGTAAACTCAATTGGTGCCCACCCTGTAGTGAGAAAATGAATAATATCTGCGTAATACTCATCTACGATCTGGATAGAAAACAATTACGCATCTGGCAAATTATCTTCTAGATTACTTGGTTCTTCTCCTGAGTCTATTCGCGACAGATGATCAGGTCCGACATTCAATCTTCCTGGTTTTACAATAATTTCAAAATCATACTCTTGAAACAGGAGTAACCATTTGCAGATCCCTCCTCCTAACACTGGCTTATTGACCAAATATTTTAAAGCGGAATGGTTAGTGAACATCTTGAATGAGGAACCCAATAGATAGTGCCTGAACTTCTGTAGAGCATACACCATAGCTAATCCTTCTCTTTCTGTAGTGGTGTAGTTCTTTTCTATGGTAGATAACTTTCTACTGGAGTACACGACAGGGTGATCGATACCCCCTTCTCCTGGCTGTGTTAAGACAATCCCTAGTGTGATGCCAGATGCATCCACATGTACATGAAATGGCTTGTTCCAATCTAGAAATACTAAGATGGGTGCTGTGACCATCTTCTCTTTAAGAGTGTCTAAACTTTGCTGGCATTCCTCATTCCATAGGAATTTCGCTTATTTCTTTAACAACTTTTCCATAGGTGTTGTGATCTTTGCATAGCCTTTGATGAATTTTCTATAATACCCTGTATGACCAAGCACTGTCCTTAATTGTTTGACTGATTTGGGTGCTGGGAAATTTACAATGATGGAAATCTTTGTGGGATCTACCATCAATCCTTTTCTGCAAACAATATGACCCAACAAAATACCAAATGGTGCACAGAATATACATTTCTTCAAGTTAAGAGAAAACTAATATTGCCTACATTTCTCCAACATGAGCCTTAAATCTCCTATATGCTTTTTGATTAATCCAAATATAGTCCAATCATCAAAATAGACTTCTAAGAATTTATGGATGTATTCCTTAAAGATATCAACTACTACTCTAGAAAAGATAGCTGGTGCATTTTTAAGACCAAAGGGCATTACCGTATACTGGAATGAGCCCCATTATGTCGCAAAGGTGGTCTTATATCGATCCTCTGGATGGATTCTTATCTGGTGATAGCCTGAAAATCCATCAGTGAATGAATAGATCTCCTGTCCTCCTACATTGTCTAAAACTTCATCAATAAAAGGTGTCGAAAACGGGTAATGAAGCGATGCATTGTTGAGTTTGCGCAAATCGACACAAATATTTATTTCTCCTTTAGTTTTCTTTTCCTACACGACCATGGGACTAACCCATTCACTCTCTTCTACTGGCTCAATGATGCCTGTTGCTAGCATCTTATCAATCTCATCTTTAACTTTTTCTTTATAACGAGGATTTAATCTGTATGGACACTGCTTAACTGGCCT
Source organism: Pseudotsuga menziesii (assembly GCA_001517045.1). Lineage (NCBI taxonomy): Eukaryota > Viridiplantae > Streptophyta > Pinopsida > Pinales > Pinaceae > Pseudotsuga > Pseudotsuga menziesii. Next base: position 71,149 of record LPNX010956725.1, on the reverse strand, counting down.
AGCATCATCTTTCAAAGATATCCTCATGACTCCCAAATCTCCTACTATTCCATTCATTTCTATAAACTTAGTGGGAAATAAGTCGTGATAGTCATGTAACAAATCTATGATGTGTCCTACCATTTCATCATCCCAATAGTATCCAATAGAGGCAAACTTTGGTTCTGTTTCTGTGCCAATATTGATATTTTTAATCTTAATAGGCTTTGTGATAGCTGGAATCTCTAGCTTTGGTCCCTCAACTTCGTGAGTCCCTTCTGACTCTGGAATGTTGATACTATGAGGATTCTCATCCTCATCGCCTGGCTTTTCTGCAAAGTTGTAACACTCTAGTGCATGTTCTAACTGGATGGCCCAATCAGGCTGAGTATACACTGGTAGGGTACAGTCATCAAATATCTTAGTCTTTATAATGTCTAGGGCTTGATCAATGCTTGGATACTCAGATTCAGAAGTGAAAGTGAGTAGAAAGCTGTCTATCATAACTGGCCATGTAATCATTCCTCTACGCAACTCTGTCTCAGTGTACCAATTCCTTGGGACTGTGTCTAAAGTGTGAATGAATAGGTGAACCCATTCATCCTCTGGAATGTCCAACCAATTCTATTCACAAATATTAATATGTGACTTTGAGTCACTTTCTCCTGTATATTTCTGCTGAAGATGCTCCTTGTCATTAGAGAATTTGATCGCCATCAATCTCTTAAAATCATCCCATGATGCGATATTTTCTTTATGTGCATGCCAGCATCTTGTAGGTGTGGCTCTTACTACAAGGTCAATAACTGTCATCCTCTGCTCATGAGGAATTTCCTGCTCAAACTGCTGTAAAAAGTCTTCGACATCTGCTAAGCCATCAAACGACGGGATATCCTTAACCTCTGTTCCAATCCATTGCAGTGACTTAGTCATAAATGCACATCTGTGAGCTAAGACTTTGTAAATTCTATTCTGTCAATTTTCTAAACCAACCTCCGAATCCGATGCGCATGAGTTGTTGCATCGCCAACTAATATTTCCTTCTGCGGTAGGATTGATATAATCACTCTGGTTAGCAGTCATCTGATAGAAGCTCTCCATATTACACATCTCTTTCTCTACTCTGATAGGTTCAATGTATCGAGGACCCTGAAAAGGATCCAACGGTGCGATGACTCGAATCTGTTTATCCTCAAAGGTCATTTGTCTTTTCTTCAAATCGATAACAGCCATGTTATCAATTTCCCAATCAATACCTAATAAAGATGGATACGGTCTACTATCGCCAATAATTTCTATGACTTCAAAATCTGCAAAGCTACGAACTTTGTCAATATCAACTGGTATTTGTGGTAATCGACCCAGTGGTGATACCCTCTGTTGATTGGCTAGTCGCAGATGGATAGGGGATCTGGCTAACTTAGGGCTACCCATCTGTTCCCATGTCTATTTAATAAGAACATTTACCTCTGATCCTAAATCTAGGATTAACTCATCGATTTCAAATTCTCCAATTTGTGCTGTGAGTCTCATTTCTCTTCCTGTTCTTGTATGGCCTATAATATTATGAACAACACACTGCATACTGCTCACAAAATAATTCTGCTGATACTGATCTATGATGCATTGTAGCTCTCCTATGGATTTCTCATTTCTGACGAGTTTCAAGCAGCTCTGCAGGAAGGATTGTACACTTCCTGTCAACTCATCCTCTTCGCACCTTCCCGATGTGGTAGCCTGTGATGTCTGCACAGGACTAATGCCACAAGGTTTTTTCTGTGATACGCCCCTACGAGGCAATATCTACGATCCTGCTGGTGTAGGGTCAGTAAAGAAAGTTTTATCTTGCTGAAATATTTCTTTGTTCTTCTGCAGGTCAACTGGTGTAGACTTATCAGTTGCTTTACGTATCCACTTTGGACCTGTATTCTTTTCGGCATCCTACGATGTCTTACTAGTAGAAGCACCGCTGCGAGTCACAATATTGACTCTTGGTTCTGGTTCTTTCTGCTCAGCAACAATAAGTTGAATATTCTGGTTTACTGCTACTGGTCCTGATGTCTCTGAATAGACTCTATAGAAGTCATGTTTTCTCTCTATCATGAGATCATAAGCTCTACAATTATTTTCATCATGTCCTATTGACTTACAGAAGTTACAGTATAAATTCTTAGGAGTTTGTACATACTTCTAAAGTAAAGAGCATTCCTGTGGTCTATGTCCTCTTGTTCTATAGATTTCACACCATGGCCCTTGATTTTGTACTAAGGGGTTAGGAGCCCCACTTGCTAGATATTCAACAAATACTGGACAGTTATCTTTAGTATGGCCATGTCCTTTACACTTTGTACACCATAGTTCTTGTTCAACCTCTTTTCCTTTCTTAATCTCATGTAGCTGTAAAGTGAGATTGGCTAACTGATTCTGTAAATTTGTCATACCTGTACTAGTCTCAGCTAGAGGTGAAGCCTCTAGTTTCATTGCCATCTCCAATGCTTCATCCTACATATGGAGTTTCTGTTGCATTAGTGGAAGTCTGATATGAGGGAGCAGTGTTGTGATGAACCATTCTTTATGCTGCTCTGCAAACTCAAAACTAACTTGGTCTATAAGGGCTTTAAATTTCTGATCAAAATCCCATACTAAATATGTGGGTAACTATTTGATGTCTTTAAGTTCTGTGATATATTGTGACTCAGACTTGGGTTTCTTAAATTCCTTAATCATTGCAGTTATGACCTCTATGAGTGTTCTAATCTGCACTGATGTATACTTCATATACCATGTTAAATCTCTCTCTCTAAGTGTAGTAGCCAAATGGACAAGCTTAGTATTGTCATCCTAGATCTGCTTAATGGTCCATACTGCTTCACATAGGAACCAATGTTGTTCTAGGTCTTTTGCCCCTATACCCCTGAAGGTAGGTAATTTCATGTCATCCCCCATTCTGTTTATATGAGATGGATTCTGGTTTGCTGTATTACTACCACTTGGCGGTGTAAATATAGTATGTACTGTGTGTGAACTACTAGATGGAGTTCCTGTGGGATTATTTTGAGTCCCGGTTTGTTTTTGTGGGGTATAAGGGTCGTAAGGGATACCCCCTACTGTTATTTCTCTATTACTTTGACTCTGTTCTCTAGTACTGTCTGAACTATCTTCAAAGAAGGAAGATCTAAAATCTACTTTATATCTTTTACCGCTACGTGTACATCCAATTTCTTCAGAATCACTCTCAAACTCTTGTGACATTACACTTACTTAACTTATTCATCTGAGAATATATCCAGTACTCCTTTTTCATAAAATAACATCTTAAGGAACAGATTTAAAGAGTTCAAGTACTTACCGCGATATCCTTTGAAGAAGTACCTTTCTTCTTCGCTGAAACTCTTTCTTTGATCAACTGCAAACTCTGTAATGAAACCTTCCAGCAAACTCGCAAGCCAGAAGTCTACTGCCCACGAAATGGGATTATCTATGCTCTTCACGGTGTGAATCAGCTCCGGTGCCCAGACAATGTTCCTTTTCTTCTTGAATATATGCTTATCATTCAACTTTGACAACCAATCATATAACTCATTTGCATAGGTCACAAAAAATATCGCATGCAGGTCTGTGAAGATATGTTTTTCTAACTAGTCCTCTGTACTAAGCCTATGACTCTTGTTTTATTGTACAACAAATTCTCTTTCCTTAGACTCAACCCAGTGGTTAAGTTCTTCTTTAGTAGGGTTCCAACAGAACATCAGCTGTTCAATTTGTTCAAAACCGGCATCGAAACCATTTGTTGGTTTAAGCTGAGGAAGTCCTAAGGCAACGGAACCATTTGTTGGTTTGACTTCTCTTGCAGACCTGGGTTTACTTTATTGTACCAACAAAACCACTAGGTCACTGGCCCTTTCAGCGACAGACCGCAGAGCGGCCTAAAGTCTCACCCGAAGTGATCTTATATGGGTTGGCTGAAGAATCACGTTTCCTCAACCATGTTCTGTAGCATCCTATGTTCTCTGACTCTACTTAACCAGTGGGATCTCTTAGCACGGGCTATATCTCTCTTCCTAGAAGACTCCGCTATGAGACTGACTCTTATTGCATCGCAACTTCTAGGACGATGCACAAACTTACTCTTCCCCTCAACTCTCAAATGGTGATATCTCACACCGTAGCTGCTCCGACAGTGCAATATCACCTTTCTACACTGCGATACTTCCTACAGTGAGACTCAATATACTTGACAGCTCTCAAGGTCCAAAGGCTTCCTCTCTGGGTCTAATAGCTTAGCTAACCTTCATTAAGGTGTTAAACAACCTCACTTAAGCTTCTACAGTTTAACATGCTTAACATCAATCACGCTCAACTTGCTAAACTAAATATACAGAAGTTACTTAACACTGTAACTGTTACTGTCATGAATCAAGCATTGATAAACTCATATACAGAATACTTAACACATTCAACTCACATTTAACCTTCCATTTTACTACAACTGAAGGATACATACATGCATTCATTAACTGATAAGCAATGGTCATGTAACGAATAACAGATAGCAAATAAGCATAGCACAATCACATGAAACAGTCGCACGACACACAGATTTTACGTGGTTCACTTCCAGGGAGGAAGATACGTCCACGGGAACTGTGTTTATATTATATCTGAAGAGAGTAACATAGTTCCGTTGCAACCTATTATGCAGCTTGAGATCTTCTGGGAAACTCCACACACTTAGCTGGGAGCCCTTCTCTCTTAGATCTCTTCTCTTCCTATATTGCTTTCTTCTTACAATATATCCTCTCTCTCTCTCTCTCAATCCCTGCGGATTGTTACATTCATGCTCAAGGAGTTGGCCGCTGGTTACAGTAAGATAACTATAGACTGAACTCAGAACCAGAGCTCGACTCTTTTTCAATGTCTAACTTTCTAACTGCCTATCTAAGCATCTAACTTTCTAACCATCTAAATGGCTGATTATCTAACCCTTCATAATACAAAATACATGCTTAAATAGGTGGCCCGAAGGTATCACCATGATACAAAACCGTGGGCCTATCCCAACAGTAACCCAAAACCCTTACTGTGACAGTCGACCTATCTGTACTTTGAACTGCCACTTACTGGTCACACTACAGCTTTTTGCAGTCTTCCACGATGTCCGGCACTAATCGTGGGTATGGGCGTCGCTTCCTCGGTCACTCCCCTTCTGTCCTTTGTCTTTAATACCTCGGCTCGTTGCTCCTTTTCCATTCATGAGGGTAGCTGAGCCCTCCTATCATTGCCGCTGCCTTAAATGCAGTGGTTGAGCTCTCCTCTCGGCCGCTTCAGGTACTATTTCCTTTGACTTTCTTGTTCCGTTATAGCAGCTTTTCCTATAGCTGCGAGACCCTGATCCAACACTATGAGCTCAAGTACCTCCTCATGCTTAAGCCAATTTGCACAGAATTTAAAAGGACTAGATGGTTTTTTAAGGTTTCTTGATACTTCTAGGAAGATGGGCTGATGATTTGAGTCCCCTCCTGAGTCTACCCATTGCTTGAACTGTAGATCATACTCCAGTAAACTTCCCCCTACAAGAAATCTATATAGTCTTTTTGCAATTATGAGCTGAACAATAGTTCGCTCACACAAATAATATTACCAAAGGACTTGGAATATTGAATACGCCATAATAATATATAAATTGATGATAGGATAAAGGATATGATAAGATATGATTACAATGGTTGATGACCCGCCTATTAAATAAGGCTTGGAATTTGTGATTTGAAAGGTCATGTCCTTTCAATCTTATAGTTAATTATGTTTATTATTAGTTATTTAATTATTATCTTATGTTCCTTACATTACCTTCCCCTTAAGGGAATCTTTGTCCTCAAAGATGTATTGACCTTAATATCTGATTTACTTTAATCTGTCGTCTCAAGATTTATTCACTTTTTGTATTTTGCGACATTTGAGGAAATGAGCCGATACGAATTACAAATTCCCCAGGAGAATTTTCGCATTGTATCTGTTGTGGTCGATCCCAAATCTATTTTTATCGAATCTCTAAGATCTTTTTGTGGGATGATTCGTCTCAATTGTTGCTTAGTTTGTTGATATTTTCGCATGTCCACATAAGTATTCTATGAATATTCATTTTGACCCTGTCATTGGTCAAAATGATGATTATAATTAGGATGTCTGTAAGGTGTAGGTGTTGTTTGTTCTTCCTTCTTTTGGAATGCGACGAGGAATTTCTTCACTTCCTCGATTTGATTTATGGATGCATTTTCCTGGATTTGTGCTTCTTGGTTCTCCAGTAGATTGTTATGATTCTGAATCTTTTTCAATTCTTTCCTCTTGTGAATTTTTTTCAATTTCTAGCTCCTTGATTTGCTTCTCTAGTTCCTAATTATGATTATTTAGACACTGGTTTTCTTCTTGATTTTCTCGTATTTTTCCTTTGAGGTCTTCACCGGAGTGTTCCCTCTTGCTACTATTTTTCAATTTTTTTATTTTTGTAATCAGGATTTTGTTATGATTTCTTAATCTGAAAAATTTCTTTAGAGTTGTTGGATATTGTTTTATTACTCTTTGCGATATCCACCTTGTGTTCCTTTTTAGAGTCACTGTTTTGTTGTTGAATAAATTTTATCTGTTGTCGATACTAGTCAACCATTGATTCTTGATCTTCTAATTTTTGTCATATGTGCATCGGTTCTTCATCTTTTTCGTTAACGATTTTATTCAAGCGTATTATTTCTGCTTCATAACCACTTATTTCTTTCTTTATATCTTGATTTTTTTGTCTCTGATTCAAATCATTTTCGTCTTTTAATTTCTTAATTTGGGCCTACAATTTTTCTATATGATTGTTCTGGTCGCAAATGTTTTGTTCCTTGCACTCTTTTTGCATCTTATGTAATTTGATTAGTACTTCTGATTTCATAGTCATGTCTTGTAATTCTTCATTGTTTCTTCGATAGCGCTTTAATTTGTCTTCTAATTTCTCTATTTGTACTTGCAGACCGACTTCCCTGGTCCCTGACTTCTTTAATGATAGATCGCTGTCGATTTCTTGACGAGTCTTCCTTTGATGTTTGGACTCTTCATCGGTTGCTGATCTTCCTTGATTTTGGATTTTTCTTCGATGATGGATGGTCTTGTTGACTTGACTTATTTCACTTCTTTTTTTGATGAGGGAGTCTTCTTTTCGATTATATAAGACCTTCCCTTTCTTCTTTGTCTTCTGTTTT
>LPNX010956725.1:6359-63924 GCA_001517045.1 Pseudotsuga menziesii | reverse complement strand
TATATTTCTTTATTTTTCTGATATTATTATAATTTTTTTCTTTTTTCGTTGTTTTTTGTTGCAGGTTTTAGGGTTTGCATGGAGAGAGGCACAGTGGAGGGCGACGTGGAAGGAAGCATGGTGCGAGAGGCTGCGGAGGGGAGTGTCAATGTGCGGGGCTGGACAGAGATGAGGCTCAACTGAAGAGGATACTGTTCGATGAAATGGTCATGAAGAGAAGGCTGCGCGGAATGGGTGATGGAAGCAGGAGTTGGCGGGGTGGGAAACAGGGTAGAGAAGGGAAGAGCACATAGGAATGGCCTACGTAGTGGCTTGGTGGTGACGAGGTGGAGTTGGCGGTGGTGAGGAGGATGGGGAGTAGGGGTAGGGGGCATGGAGAGGGTGCAATGCTTGAGGAGCTATGTGAGGGAGGGCTGCAAGAAGGATGGTTGCGAGGTGGTTGCGAGGGATGCTCGGTGGAGGGAAATCATAGGCTGGGCAGTGGAAGGAGCCATGAGGGAGCCGACGGTTGGGAATATGGAAGCGAGAGGAAGAAGGAGAAGGGAGGGGGGGTTGCATGTGTAAAAATGTGGAGTAAACATGGAGTAGTGAAGGAGGGAGGTGTGATGGCGGAAGGGAGAAGGAGCGCAGGGGTAAGCAGTGGAAGATGAAAGGGATGGAGTAGCCATGTGAGGGAGAGTGGAGATGAAGGGGGGGGGTGGAGTAGGTGAAGCGGAGAGCCAGTGGAGGAAAGAGGCATGACATGGATAAGATGTGGGGATCAACGATTCAATTCAAAGAATCTCTGTGAACGATGGCTAAAAGCCACAAAAACCAGACAAAGTCTAAAAATTAATGGCCAAAGGCCGAATCAGCCAACGTGGCTCTAATACCACATGAGCTAAACAATAGTTCTCTCACACAAATAATATTACCAAAATAATTGGAATATCGAATACGCCATAATAATATATAAATTGATGATAGGATAAAGGATATGATAAAAGATGATTACAATGGTTTATGACCCGCCTATTAAATAAGGCTTGGGAATTGTGACTTGAAAGGTCATGTCCTTTCAATATTATAGGTAATTATGTTTATTATTAGTTATTTAATTAATATTTTATGTTCGTTACAAATTTGGTCTTCCCCTGTTCTTCTGTTTGTCCAACTTGACTTGAGATTCTGAGGATCTAGGTCCACCAAATTAAGGCTCTGTAACAAGTTTTGGAAGAAAGCTGCCAGTGGATCCACTCTTGAATTTGGACCCCAGATCTCATGGGTCCCAATGATGAAATTAAGGTCCCCCAGATAATCACATTCTCCTTTTTTAGAAACTCAAAGGCTTGTACTGACTCCCAAAAATCCACTCGACCATTATAAGGACCATAGATGCTTATAAGGTTGAGGAGTAGGTTTTCTTTTTCCCATAAAAGTTCCATCGCCATTTTAAAGGAGGCTCCCCATGAGTTTTCACAGTGCAACATGGTAGGGTTCCATCCAATTGCTAAACCTTCTGAGTGACCTTTTGCACTATGGGCAGAAAGGTGAAACTACTTGAAATAGAGGACCAAACCCTAGATACCTCCTCTTCAGTGCCTAAAGTTTCCTGCAGTAGAATGATATCAGGTTTTTGCACCTGTATAACTCTTTTTAGGGAAAGTTTTTTTCGGGTAATTTCCAGACCCCTGCAGTTGAGAGATAGGAATTTCATTTGAGACCCCCTTCAGGGTTTTGCACTTCTCTAAGTGCCTCAAAAATAATTTTTTGCTTACCATTTGCTTGATCCCAGAGTTCTTTTTGTTGGGGAAAAGGATAGGAAAGAGGGTCTTCCTCTTCCTTTCCCATGGGCTGGGAGAATTGAGTTTGCCCCCAAGCAGAATAAAGGGTTTGCCTGAGCTAGTATGTCCCTTGAATGGAGGTGAAATATGATTGGGGAGATGGAGTCAGAATTAGGGGATGAGTTGATCAAGTGTTGGGGAACACAATGCTGTGTGGGTGAAATAGGTCGCTATTTTGAGAGTGAGGGTGGAGAAGACAGGGAAGCAGGAGGGGGATGAACTGTCACAGAAGTGTATGTGGGTTTAGGTACAACATAATTTAGAATCAAATTATTTAACTGTTCCTTTATAGAAATAACATAGGACATACCCATGAGGTGTTGTGTGCTTCCTTCAGGATGAAGTTCTATCTTCTCTTCAGGGGGGTGTTGTGGCGGAATAGTATAAGAGCTTCTTGCCCCTAGTGTTGAAGATTTCTTCCCTTTGTATTGTGGATCAACATCCTTATGGTACCTTATTTTACGTGTTGTCATTGTGGATGCTGCAATAGGGCATTTTCGTGCCAGATGTCCCACGTTGTGGCATTGATGAAATCTAAATGGTAGACCCTCATAGTCCAATGGTTGCTGTCGAGTTACATTTCCTCTAATGAGGTTGAGGTACTCCCTGAGCTCCATTTTTATGTTCATAGAAACCAAAATTCACTCCATCGCTCTCCTCTGGGTTTGCAGGTATGATAAATATCCTTCTAGGTATGTCCTTATGGCATTACCGAGGTGCTTCAGCATGGCTAGGTTCTAGAATTCCAGTCGTAGGCCTGGTAATGGTACCCATACGAGCCTTCTATCCATTCATTCACTCTGTTATAACTAGATCTTGTTCTTAGTTTATCTATTCTTTTTGTCCTAATTTTCAACCGATGGCTTAAAATGATTTTAAGAACTTTTGACAATTAGTAATTTTTGTTGGATTTAATGCTTTTAATGGTTGAATTATTTCATTAATTTATTTTTAAGGTTTGTCTTTTGGGATTATTAGTTAGTATGTATATCTTTAAGCTTTCAAAAACTTAATAAAATTTTATTCCGAGTTTTCTTTATAATCTAACCCTCATTTTTGAGTCCTCTGTCAAGTATTTTCATGAGGAGATTCCTGTAGCAGCTCTGTTTTTCCTGTTTTTGTCATTATCAATGGGAGCAAATTACGAGGTGATGGAAATGAATTATGGAAAAAAAAGAGGTTTTTGTCCACAACAAACTCATGCAAAAAAACCTCTCATTTTTGCAACAGCTATTATTGTTTGAGAGATTCGAATTCATCTTTGTGGCCTATTTTCAGGGTTTGAATTATTTAATAATTTCTTGTTATAGTCTCAAATTTCCAGCACATATTCTAATAAATTGAAGTGGGATTTTATAAAAACCAGAGATATTTTTGTTCACAACAAACTCATTTAAAAAAACCTCTCTCAGTTTTGGCACAGGTGTCCCCGATCGAGAGATATGAAGGCATCTTTGAGACCCAAATTTTCAGAAATTCACCAAATTTCCGCAAATCCGATTTGCTATTTTTGGGTTAATTGTCTTTAAATATTTTGAGTTATCATGTAACTAATTGATGTAACTATTTCAAATTTAGACCTAGAATGTAGTTATGGAACTAATTTACATTTGTAATGATAAAAGGAAGACAAACATACAGTTTTGTGGTGGGATTTTTCACTCAAGGAGAGGTTTTTGGAGCTTTGATTTCTCAAGCTAGAATTTATAACTCTTATGTAAGTGGATGACTGTTGTTTATTATATATAAACTAATAATCCCTTTTACCTGTCATGCTTTGTCATTTATGATCTGGTTGATTGCTCAGCCTATAATTTCATTTCATGTTTAAAGGTTTATTCATGTAAATGCTTGTAGCCTATGGGCGGAAATAGTAGTTAATGTGTAATGTTTATGCATTATTGGGATGTGTTTGATCCCCAGTTTATCCAAATTGCATGATTCAGTTTTGTATTAGCTTGTGGATGTTTATTTCCTCCTTGTTGATGAAGTTTTTAAAACCAAAACCAAAAACCCTTAAAACCAATTTTATTTTATTTTTATTTGAGATTGTGTTGGCTTGTTCTTCTATTAGTCTAAGAACAATTTCTGGCACTAACACACTCTCGGCATCAATTAGGGGCATCCATATCTTGAAAAGAATGGGTATCATCACATGGAACCAGTTTCATTTCAATATTTTCTCCACGTCATGCTTGCTGCAGAGGGTGAAACTATACCAACCCTTTAATAAACTACCTACCTCGGCTGCATATGATAAGAGGTCTGTCCAATTTGTGTGAACCCATCCCTTAATATCTTCAAGGTTAGGGTTTCATCCATGAATTTTCCTGACATTTACCCATTCAGCGATATCTTCCACTTCTTCTATGGCCACATTGACACCACAAACCATATTTAGGTTTCCACTGCTTGGCGCCAGGCACTTGTTCTGCCCCTTTTTCCTTGGGCTTCCATTTTCTTCTTCTTCCTCTAGTGTGGTTTCTATAGAGGGGCTATGACTGGTGTCTAAGCCTGATCCTGGCAGAGTTTCTTCAGTGCCAGTTGCTGCTACCACCAAGTTGAAAAAACCCTTCGCATTGACTTCTCCAGCTGCGATATTTGTTAGTGGAGGAGGTGGTTCCGACCAGCCAGCATTCAAAAAATACCCCAATTCTAGAATGATTTGTTCAAGTATTGAGACATCTAGGTCTAGAGGGAGGAGAAAATCATTCTGTGACGCTCCCAATAGTGAGAAAACTATGCCTGAGTTGAAGAAACCTTTGACAAAATCTGGGGATGGAAAAAATGTAGGGTTTCTAGTTGAAGGTTCTGCGGCAGATCCTGTTGACGAGGGTAGCAGAAAGATAGCGGTTAGTAGGTCATTTTCCTGCTCTGCCTCCTTGTTATCCATGGCTGCAATGGCCCTTCCAGCTGGCAGCGATAATGTTGGGTGGTCTACGTCTGCTATGGTCAGGATGATCAAGACAGTAAAGACTAGTTTGTCCAACATTGTCCATTTCCTCGTTTCCTCTCCGTATGCCATGTGGTTGTGGTAGGGACTCCGAAAACAACTTCAAACGTCATCCTTCTCCTCGATCCTTAGACCCTCACCATAGACCCTCGCCATGTTTCAAGTCTTTTGTATAAAAATTAAATAAAATATATATTTTTTAATTTTTTTTTAATTTGAGCATTTCATTTTTATTTTATTTTTTATTTAGGTTGACTTTTGTTCCAAGTCTTTTATAAAATTATTATTAAAAAAAAAAAATTACATTAAATAAAAGTTAACATTATATTTTCATTTTGAAGATTTAATTTCTTTATTTAAAAAAATAAAATGAGAGTGCATAAAAAAATATAAAATGTTAAAATAAAAATAGTGAAGATCTTGGTTTAAATAAAATAATATATTACATTACTCATAATCTAGAATCACACATAACATTTTATGTCACTTACGGGGGTGACTATTACCCAAATCCACTTGGAAGCCTCCCAAACGTGTTTGAAGATGATGATGTTGAACATACTAGATGGGAGGTATTAGTGAAAATTGGGTCATGGTGCTCCAATGTAATGTAATTGAAATTGAACTTTTAAATTGAATTTTCAGTTGTAATTAAACGTTAAATTTTAAAATTTAAATTGAAACTGAATTGCAATGTTAAATTGTAACTGAATTCTAATGTGTAGACTGTAATGTAATTGTAATTTAAATTTTAAATTGTAATGATGTTGACGATGACAAATATGAAGATGAGGATGATGATGATGACCATGATGATGAAGATGATGATGATGATGATGATGATGTGAATGATGAAGATGGTGATGGCAATGATGATGATAATGATACTGCTGAAGATGGCACTGATGATGATGATGACGACGACGACGACGACGACGATGATGAAGATGAGGGTCACGATGATGAAGATGACAACGATGATGATGATGATGATGAGGGTCATGATGATGAAGACAATTATGATGAAGACGACAACGACGATGACGATGATGATGATGATGATGATTATGATGATGATGATGATGATGATGAGGGTCATGATGATGAAGACGATGATGACGACGACGACGATGATGATGATGATGATGTTCATGATAATGAGGATCATGGTGATGAAGATGATGATGCTCAACATGATGATGACGATGATAATGGTGATGATGGTGATGATGGTTATGATTATTATCATGATGATGAATATGATGATGATCAACATGATGAAGACGATGATGATGGAGACAATGATGAAGATGATGATGATGATGGTGATGATGATGATGATGTTGATGATGATGATGAGGGTCGTGATGATGAAGATGACGATGATGAAGACTGTTGGGTGTTATAAAGTCTTAATTAATCCACCTAATATTTAATTATTGATCGAGGTTGGTAAACTTAGAGTTGACACAAAGTATATGTGAAGGTAGAGGGGTTTCCTAGGGTGTCATGGAAGTATTTTAACAAATAAAAGATCGAAAGATATTTCAAAATGAAAAACCGAGTCAAACTCCTAATAATTCAACTATTAAGGTAATCAAACCAGAATGGAACACTTAGACTAGAGCAGTATCAATCTATACTACTCTATTCTATAAACAATTACTGAAACATAAAAATGAGAATGCATAAAAAAATATAAAAAGTTAAAATAAAAATAGTGAAGATCTTGGTTTAAACAAAATAATATATTACATTACTCATGATCTAGAATCACACATAACAATTTATGTTACAAGATTTTATGTCACTTACGGGGGTGACTATTACCCAATTCCAATTGGCAACCTCCAAAACGTGTTTGAAGACGATGATGCTGGACATACTATATGGGAGGTATTAGTGAAAATTGGGTCATGGTGCTCCAATGTAATGGTATTGAAATTGAACTTTTAAATTGAATTAAGTTGTAATTAAATGTTAAATTTGAAAATTTAAATTGAAATTGAATTGCAATGTTAAATTGTAACTGAATTCTAATGTGTAGACTGTAATGTTATTGTAATTTAAATTCTAAATTGTAATGATGTTGATGATGATGACGACGACGACGATGATGATGGTAATTGTGATGATGACTGTAATGATGTTGATGATGATGAATATGAAGATGAAGGTGATGATGATGATGATGATGATGAAGATGATGATGATCAACATGATGAAGACAATGATGATGATGATGATGGTGATGGCAATGATGATGATGATGATGCTGAAGATGGCATTGATGATGATGACGATGACGATGATGATGATGATGATGATGAGGGTCATGATGACAACGACGATGATGATGAAGATGATGACAGCGACGACGACGATGACGATGATGATGATGATGATGAGGGTCATGATGATGAAGACGATGATGATGAAGACGATGATGATGACGACGATGATGATGATGATGAGGGTCATAATGATGAAGATGATGATGATGAAGATGACGGTGAGGATGATGTTGATGATGATGATGATGATGGAAATGATGATGATGATGACGATGATGACGATGATGATGAGTATCATCATGAAGGCGATGATGCTCAACATGATGAAGATGATGATGATGGTGATGAGGGTTATGATGATGATGATGATGATGATGATGATCATGATTATCATGATGATGAAGACGATGATGATCAACATGATGAAGATGATGATGATGGAGATGATGATGGAGATGATGATGATGGTGATGATTTTGATGATGATGATGATGATGAGGGTCATGATGATGAATACGATGATGATGAAGAATGTTGGGTGTTATAAAATCTTAATTAATCCACCTAGTATTTAATTATCGATCGAGGTTGGTAAACTTAGAGTTGACACAAAGTATATGCAAAGGTAGAGGGGTTCCTAGGGTGTCATCGAAATATTTTAACAAAGAAAAGATCATAAGATATTTCAAAATGAAAAACCGAGTCAAAATCCTAAGAATTCAACTATTAAGGTAATCAAACAAGAATGGAACACTTAGACTATATCAGTATCAATCTATACTACTCTATTCTATAAACAATTACTGAAAGATAAAAATATGAACAATAATATTCTACGAAAAGTAGACTACTTATTAATTAATTATCCCACTTCTTAATCTAAGAATAAGAAAGCTTCATAAACCACTTCAGAAACTAACTATACAAGGAAATATAATTTTAAAAACAATATTACAACAATTGAATAAATGATTTTGAGATCAGCTGACTTATGCGCATGATAACGAAATGCAAAAAGAAACGATAATTAAACTTATCTAATGTTTGAAACAACAAAAAGATAACTTGTACTAATCTATAGTTATAAAAAGAAACAACTTCCTATCATAAAATAAAACAAACTAAAATGTGACTAAACCGAATCTAAAACTAGAAAAGAGATGACATAATTAAATCTAACTACAAACTAAACTAAACCTAAAGAATTAAACTGACTAAATTCTATTTGATTGTAACCATGAAATGAAACATAATGCTGAAAGGAAAGATGAGAGGAAAACTGAAAACAAAGTTATGCACGCAACTGGTTAATTGATTTAAAAACTATAAATGATACTAACAACGTAATGTAAATTATATGAACTACATCAAACACATGAGACAGAGAATAAGGAAATCGATGATTACAGTAATTTAATTGCATAAACAAATTGGAAATAAACATGATGATGATCATGATGATGAACACGATGATGATCAACATGATGATGATGATGAATATGATGGTGATTATGGTCATCATCATCATTTCCATCATCATCATCATCATCACCATCATCATCTGATAATCTGTAGTCGCAAGACGATGATGATGAAGGCAAAGATGACGATGACGACGACCCTTGACGATGATGATGATGATCTTCATCATGATGCTAATGAAAATGATGATGATGATGAGGATGAGGATCATGATGATGAAGACGATGATGATCAACATGATGAAGATGAAAGTGATGATGGCTATGATGATGATGATGATCATGATGATGAAGGCGATGATGATAAGCATGATGATGATGATGAAGATGATGGTGATCATCATTATTGCCATCATCATCATCATCATCATCACCATCATCATAGCCATTACCATCATCATGATGACGATGACAATGATGATGATGATGATGATGAGGGTCATGATGATGAAGATGATGGTGATGATGGTGATGATGGTGAGGATGATGATGATGATGATGATAATGAGGGTCATGATGATGAAGACTATGAAGACGATGATGATGATGCCGATGATGATGATGATGATGATGATGATGATGAGGATCATGATGATGAAGATGATAATGATCAACATGATGAATATAATGGTGATGATGGTTATCGTCATCATCGTCATCATCGTCATCGTTGTCATCATCATCATCATCATCAACATAATGTTGATCGTCATCGTATTCATCATCATGATGATCATCATCGTATTCATTATTTATATCGTTACTACATTAATACTTATTTAAATTCACAACAATTGAAAAAAGGATTTTTAATGAATGCAAAAGAAAGGTTACTCCAATTCATTCTATAATTGGTAGTAGATGGTAGTGGTTATAAGACATAGAGATTATATGACAAGGTTCATAGAATTTATATTTGAAGTATTAGATGTTTTAGGGGTTAATGGTTAAATGGATTAAGTATTAGATGTTTTTAGGGGTTAATGGTTAATGGATGATGAAGAATAAAACTTTCAACATTAAGGGTTATTATTGTTATTACTTTTTAGGGGTTATAGATTTAGAGTTGAAGTATTTGATGTACATATAGGGATTAAGGGTTAGTAATTAGATATTAAATATTTTTAAATATTAAATATCAATGGTTATAATGTATTATGGTTATAATGGTTAGATAGATTAGGTGTTAGTAATATATATATATATATATATATATATATGTATATATATATATATATTCAAATATTAAAAATCTAAAATTAAAAAATAAACCTATTAATTAAAAAAGAATGAAAAATGAAAAACAAAAAACAAAAACGTGGACATACCTTACCACTCTATCGTTGTGAATTGAGCTGAACTGTGCCTCCTATCACCGTTGAGTGGACTATGAGCTAAATTGAGCTGAACTGTGCCTCCTCTCGGCACTGAGTGAACTATAATAGGCTCTACCTCGCGTCACATGTACTATGAATTCTACCTCTCATCATTGAAAAAACTGTGGAATCTGCTTCCTTTTGGTGCTAAACTATGGACTCTGCTTCCTTTGGGTAGGAACTGAAGTTGCTCCCGTCATGTGGACTATGAACTCTACCTCTCATCGTTGAAAAAACTGTGCACTCCACCTCCTTTTGGTTCTAAACTGATGACTTTTCCTTCTTTGGGTAGGAACCAAATTTGTTGCAATCTATCAAGCTAGGCACATAATTCCTCCTAAATTGGTTAGTTTATGTCATACCTATTATATCTCTCATTTTACTCATATTCGTTCAGGGTTTGGGGGTTATGAAACATGTTCAATTTTTCAGTTTGGGGGTTACATTTTAGGTTCATATTTCATGTCTAATTAAGGGCATTTCATCTCAAGTTAATCCCTAACTAGGTTTTAGGTTTTCATTCAAACCCTTAACCCCGCGACTATGGAAAAGCTCGGGAAACAAAGTATGGAATTCATGTGAAAGTGTGGAATGGAAAAATCAACCTCATAATATATTAAGTTGAATCACGTATTCTTTCCTTAATCCAGTGAATACGGAATAATAATTTATACATTTTTTACTTATTGAACATCAAAACCCCCTTTATTCTCGAGGGGGACGATTGAAGGCCTTCTTCGATGAACCTGTGTGGGCCTCTCGAAGGATTTATTATGGAGGGAGTACATTGTATTCCTAACTACCAATGAATTTGTAATAGATTCATCACCTAATAAATTGATATTTCCTGGTACTATTGGTGCTGGCATACACTTTTGGAATATGACAAATTTTACTATCCACATTTTATGCAACTATGACTAACTTGATAAATTTTAATTTCCCTAAAAGTGTGCATTTTTCATTGTTCAAGTTGTCATCAAGGTCTATTTTAACTGGCTTATATTTGTCCCATTCTAGCCGAGAAAACTTAAGTGATATTAAACACATGTGACAAATCTTGTAATTTTGTAAATTTTTTTATCTTGTGAGAAATTACCAACTAGCTATCATGTGCTTCATTGGTGAATGTTGTAACTTCCAAGCATCCACTAGTCACTCAACATTAGAACACATGGTAGATCGAAAAAAGTTCTATATTTTTAGAAAGAAAAACTTATTCATTTTTTTTACAAGATGCGTCCTATCATCATAATCTGGAAACATGCTTCTTATTATTTGAGAATATACAATGGGATGTAGCCATATATCAAAACTTTAGAAATAACCCTTTTGGCAAAGAAGTTGCAGTAGGGGATGTTTATTCTTCCTAATTCACCTAGGACTTGCACCTTGCCCCAATTGCATGAAATATTCTACTTAAATGGGATAGATGCCCCACGATGGGTGAGATTTGTTTCTATGGGATTCGAATCTTGTTGGGGTACAAAACATCACGACTTTACCAAGTAACTAAGATATGTTGACTACACAAGTTTGTAATATATTTAACATATAGTATTCAAATGTATTTGATATTTTTGTCTGATTAGATACAAAGTTTTCAAATATATCAACCATAAATTAGAGAAATTATATCCTATACCTTGGTCCTTTAAGCTTTGAAATAAGTTATCTCATTCCACTTTGACCCAACATAGGACATCTTATTTTGTGGTATGTGTAGTTTATATTCATTGTTTAGTACTTAAGTTGGTTTGGATGTCTGTAACATAAATAGAGTGAAGGGAAATTGGGACTTCTTTTTATGTTTCCTTTAATTACATTATTTATTTTAGGGTTTATAGATGTTTACCTTAGAAATTTTATTTGAATTTTTGTGAAATCATTTTCAAGTCCAAAATTGCCTATGCTTGATTGCTGATTTGTCCTCTAATTCTTATTGTTTATGGTGGTATCTACTAATTATGTAGAACATGTGGACCACCCATTAAAAGGTCTTTCTATCCTAGGACTTGTAAGATATACTTTTATGGAGGAACAATCCTCTGTTCATAAACTTTTATACGATGAAAAGTTTCCAGGTACAGATCTAACAGATCTTAATGGAAGGAACAAGGAGGACCAAATTGAGGAAATTTCCATTGATGATGACACTCACTCAAAACATCAGCACTAGAAATCACTTACAAATGCTCATGTTTCAGTACATGGGTCAAAGAATGATGGGAGGTCTAGAATGGGAAGTTCACTGTAAGAGATAGAAATTCGACAAGGGTGGTCAAGGAAATCATACCACCACAATGAGGAAGGAAATCATATCCAACTAGGCTGTAATAGTATAGGACACAATGTACTCTCCTAGAAAGGTAGGCCCTACCCATACATACATACAAAATTATAGTTTATGTTGTAGGTTAGATATGTCCGACACTAGCAATGGAAGTCAGGAATTTCTCCACCTATATAGACTCAAGATTCTTGGGCAAAGCATGCTTTCCACTTGTATGAGGATAGCCAATTTCCAATTCAATACTTTAAGGGTTCAACAATAAGAGCGACATACATAGCTTCTTGATATGGAACGACTTGATATGTATATCATCTTAAAGGACTATGTGTTGAGTTGTTATACTAGGAAATTATTGATATTATTAAGGATAATGACATCAACATTATGTCATGCTTATAAGTCTTTCTAAGTTTTTTGATGGTATTTTGCTATGTTTTTGGCAATTTTTTTTCCGACCATGGTGCAGGTTGAACCAAACATGTATTTGTCAAACCTGTCTTCCTCCAGTGAGGGGAGTTTGGGAAGGCCAAAGGAAAGTGTTATCAACCCAAATGGAACTTCTCTGTCTGAGTGCCGACATTCTTTATGTTGGTACACAAAAGGACATATTAGGATTGAATTTTTCCAAAACACTATAGATGGGCATGAATTGGGATGCATTTACCCTTAAACCAACTTGCTATATAATTTTTCTAAGTGTTAAGTTGCATACGTGACTATCTCCATTGCAACTTGCATACTGTACATGACTATCTGCATTACAACCCGTGTACATCAGCGTACGTGGGTTTCCTTTGAGAAAATCACATGTCATACGTGGGTTTCCTATTTCAATAGTCGCGTACACCTTATTTTGACCTTAAAAAATATAAAACACAATCACTTGAGATTAGTTGGGCCCTAATCCTTAACTATCCCAACTGTTTCAACCACCCCAACCTTCGAAATCACTCTATTTCCCAAAGTATAAATAGAGGCCTTGGGGAGGGTATTAACAATCAAGATTGGAGAGAACAGTTATGCCGGTGGTATATCTTAAGAATTCTTGGAGCAGAAAAACTTAGAGTCCTTTGGTTGCAGAGGATTCCTTGTCTCAAAAGCTGGTTTGTACTCTTATCTCATTCACTGATTGTTAATAAAGAGAATTCTTCTTCCAACATTGTGTTGAGTCTATTTCATGTATTGTGGTTAATGAATGCATTTGATTATATATTTGATATATTTTTTATCTAACCTCTTATATATACATGCATGAGATATTACTTGGAGAATTTGCTCTTTATAGGTGAAAGAGGTGAATCCCTGGAAGCTTTGGAGAGAAGAGGAGTGAGAGAAGATCAAGCTTGGATCAACCGTCAATAAACGAGTAAGCCAAGACTTTCTTCCTATTCCCTTTCTATTATCTAATAAAGCTGATTGTCTGCAAGGTTAGTAGCAAGTTGGTAACCCCATACCCTAGGTTACAAGGGCGCCTAATCTTGAAGAATAGAACTGGCGACTTCGGTGGGGAGTCCATCCTGCTGTGGGTTAGTCCTGTAGATACTTGCCTAGTATTTGCTCTGATTCAGTGTATGGTTTTATATCTTGGCTTTGATTTGTAGTAGTGTTTTAGAGACCTATATTATTTTTTCTTTTTGAAATTTTTTTGTTGTGTATGCGGGTTGCTGTGCTACACAGTCGCATATAACAGCTTGTATACATGGGTTTCTCCATTGGACAGTCGTGTACAGTACGCGGGTTGCTCTATTAGACAGTCGTGTACATCTTTTAGCAGTAAATTTTTAGGTAGGGTTGCTTGTCCCTGTCTTATTTTTATTTTTCTCTGCTTTGGGGTCTTCTATTGCTGGCATCTTATTGTAGGTCTGAAAGTCTTGTACTCCATACTTTGTGCTTTTCAGTAATCCCTTGAGTTTTTGTTGTTTTAGTCTTCTTTCACTTATCAATTTGAAGTGGATTATCTTGTTTGGGTGATAGGTTCAGTGCTATGTGTCTGAATCAGTGATCAGGATTTTAGATACCTTGTACTCTATACTACTTTCGAGTAGTTTCAATTTGTCACTTGCCCTTTAGTGATTTTAGTGGATATTGTTTATTCTCAAGATAGGTGTTTGCCAAGTCTCCTCCTTATGTGGTTGAATTTGGTTCTTACAAGTTTGCTATACTTCATATTGCTTTCTTTATGGTCTGATTATTCAAGCATACTCAAGAAACTTTGCATTTAGGTGCATAGTAATTTTTGAAGAGTTTGAAAAGTGAAGAAAAAACATTGGAAACATTTGCATTTTAATTGCATATTGTAGTTTTATTTTCAGTATTTTCGAATAAAATATCAAAAATTACAAAAAATAAGTCTTAGTCTTCTCATACTTAGTTGTAATTTCATTAGTTCATATCTACAAAAAGAAAAAGAAGCTTGATTTAAGTAGTTATAATTTGTTTTGGAATTCATTTTATACACCTTTTTACTTTTCTTATCGTGTCTATAATATCATAGTCATTCACGCCACTTACTCTCTGACTAAGAACAACCCTTAAAATGAACGCTACAATTTAAAATTTATTAGTAAGTTTTGTTTTATAGGGTCATACACCTACTAGCTTAGGCTAGACTTGTGGGATAGAAAGTGTAAACTCCCCACAAGTACTTAAATTCAGATGTAGTTGGCCAATCGATAGGTAAATCCTTCTCTGTGTTGATAGTATCTGGGAAGCTCCTCTCAAACGGGAGTTAAACACGAGGCCGAGTGGAGGCTTGGACTGAGGAGACAACCCTCCGATTCCTTGTCAAAACGTAGACCAATGTTTTTGCGCATCTGGGGATTCTGTCCTATATAGAGTTTCAAGCTTTGCTACCCTTCCCATGCGTATGAATTAGGATTGCAACTGTCCCCCCAGACGATTGATATAGTTAAGCTAGCATTTAGTCTCTTTGACTTCTACGGTTTATACATAGGTAAACCTGAAGGTTATTTCTGGTTCACCTTGGACGGGCTTGGAAGGTAATCCTTGTTGAAAGTGTAGGACGGTGGTGCGTGATTTCTCCACTTATGCCTAAGAACCTCTTCAAGGACGCCAAGAAACTGTCTCTCAGATTTCTTTAGGAAATCATATCTTATACCCCTTGTGATTGTTGAGACTTTAGGAAATTTTGTAGTGATTGCTCTGTGGTTTGTTTATGTTTAGCCAACCTTAGGGTGTGAAGAGTCAAATTTCCAATCGTGGAGGACCAATCTGTCAGAAGGTCATGACGGTTACAAAACCTTCCTCTGCTTATTACATTGGAACCCCCACCTCCCCCTCAAAGGCGGAGATTAGACATGGGCAGTTCTTTCGAACCGATAGGAGTCAGTGAAGTTCCGAGTGAACTAGAACTTAGGGAAAACCGTTTTGATTTAAATACAATTGAGATAGAAGACATTAGAGGAAATTTCAACTCAAAATGGGCCTTTTAAATTTTATTCAAATTCCATGTCATCATGTGGTAGCCAATGAAATTGCTTTAAATTTGAAATACCGTATAGGTCTTAAACACTTTTTTAATATAAATTTGGGAATAGGTATCATAAAAAAAACTACTTTTTTGTTTGTATTTTTGACATATCTCCCTGTGTTTTTCCTCAAATTTTGATCGCGAGGGCTCGTTGGTTGCAAAATTAAATTCTGCATCCAACGAGTACCCACTCAGCATACTTTTGATGGACCCCGCTACCCCAAAAACAAGAAATACCTGAAAAATGGAAGGATGACATCATCATTCCATTTTTTCAAGTATTTCTTGTTTTTGGGGTAACGGGGTCCTTCAAAAGTATGCCGAGTTTGTACTCGTTGGATGCAAAATTTAATTCCACATCCAATGAGCCCTCCTGATCGAAATTTGAGTAAAAACACGGGGAGATATGTCAAAAATAAAAACAAAAAAGTAGTTTTTTTCTTTTCTTCCTCCAAAATTAATAAATATTATTTTATTATTTTAACTATTATTTTATTAGTTCATTTTAGGAGGCCCATTTTGAGTTGAAATTTTCTCTAATGCTTGCAGGCTGACGATTTTGCAAGGAACTTTAATTCACCTGTAACTGACTTAAACGAGCATGTGATCATTTAGGTTCGTCCTTTCAATTCACCCATGATTGGTGTCCCTCTGAGAAAACTAATGTCTACTACAGGAGAAAGTTCTTCTACTTCCACCTCAGCCACTCTGGCTGAAGGGGTGCCACCTCCCCCAGTAGGTGCCCCTAGAAAAAGTATACCTACTACACCTTTAACTCTAGCTAGCTGAGTGGTTCAACCACTAGCTCCCACAAGTTTACTAGGTGCTTCTGGTGGTATGGTCATTGGGATTCCTAGTGTACCTTCAGTTCCTAATTTCTTCACACACACTGCTCAGAGTGGTCCTATAGGATCCTTGACATTTATCAAGGGTTTTCATTGGAATGGGGGGCACATTCCCCCGTCCACTCTATATGTAGTTCCAACACCTGCATATGTAGGGATGCAGTTCAGAAACCCTAATCCTTATGGTCAATGTTTTAAAACTCTAGTTTCAACTCCTTTCATGAGCTCTCCTTTCTCACTTTTTAGCGGAGCGATACCTGCTCCTGTGTTCCAAACCCCAGCTTCGACTGGGGCAACTAGAACCTCATACACTGCACTGCACATAAACAATCCACTAGCTTATGGATGGAATCCTTTCCAAATCAGCCCAACCACTTCGCAACTAGTAGCAGGGGGCAACCCCTCCTTCACATATGGGAACATGGGGGCAAGTCCCTCATATCCCTAAGCTGGTACTTTTAATGCTCCAGTTAGACCCAAGATCCCTTTCCTGGAAACATTAAATTTTCCAGATTTGTCAAAACTAATGAATGCCCCAGTGAGACATAACTCCTCCTGGCCACCCGTTCCTACCAAGCTTCCCTCGAATATCCCAAAATTCAAAGGAAAAGTTGGTGATGATCCAGGAGCTCATGTCACCAGTTTCCATTTGTGGTGCTCTTCCAATTCACTGAACGATGATATAGTCCAGTTGAGGCTATTCCAAAGAACTCTACCCAGTACTACAGCAAAATGGTACATTGAATTGCCTTCTACTGCATTTGATAGTTTTTGGGACTTGGCTAATGTATTCCTTAGTCACTTCCAACTTCCTATCCAATATGATTTTGGGACAGACTTGTTGTCTACCTTTCGAAAGGATAAGGCCACTCATATTTTGGATCACATCCAAGAGTGGAGAAGACAGAAGTGCCTTATCAAATCCACTATTCCTCTCGAGTTTTTACTATAATGGTTCCTTAAATCCCTATTGCCATATATATCTAAGGATGTATCTACTTCGGGAGTGACCAATGAGGAAGAGGCTATCCTCAGGGCCCAGTAGCTATATTTAATATATTCTCAGTTTGGGATTTTATATGAGATCATCCCTGATGCACCGAGGCCAATGCACAATGTAGAGAAACCTAAGCCTAGACCCCATGCCGATGGTGTGGTTGGTTCTATGAAATTTACCACTATAGAGTCTTTGGCTAAATATCTCAATGAGTTGTCTGTCAAACATTCTATGGAAGAGGAAGCAAAGGCTGCCCCCTCACCCTAGAATGAAAATATTTTTGCACAATCATCTCAGAAGGCAAATCGATAGCCCGATGGGAAAAATAAGAAAGGAAAAAAAGATGAGGGAAACCAAAATAAGAAAAAACCCACAAACAATGCTGATGGGGGGAAAATGAAAAGAAGAAGATGAAATTCCCATGCAATTTGTGCCATGAATATCACCTGGCCCATCCATGTCCCCTTATGGAACAAGCTCAAAAGCTATTAAAAGGATAATAACTGGCTATCCTGAAGGATCCTTTGCCCCAAGGATAGAATTCAGCTTCAGCTTCAAATGTAGCAGGGGGCACCCCAAATTCTCCTTACCCTAATTATATCAACATGGTTCGATCCCAGACTTTACTCCAAACTAGGAACAAGAACTGTGAAATAGAGGCTTCGGAGAAAGGTAAGTCAATAGGTGAAACTTCCAACCCTCTCACAATTGAGAAACATGCCGAATATATTTCCAAGATACCGAAAGGTGTCTTTAAGAAAACTTTGCACAATCCCAATGCTAGGGCTGCAGCAAACTACTCCGTAGTTGAATATTTAGCCCAAACTCCTTGTGCGATGTTAGATTTAGAGGTGTTACAGAGTTGTCCCTCCCAACGAGATGCAATCTTAGCAGCCTTAGGCAGTATGGACTCATCAAGCCTCATGGCGAAGTTTAATTTGTTCGATGTCAAAATTCGCCTACCATATCATGTAGCCTTATCGATAGATGTCATCCATGGTGGAAAAAACATTGGAAGGGAAATTGTCAACGAGGGCACTTCTACATGTGTCATGTCCCTGTCTTGTTGGAAATCTCTTGGATCTCCAGAGCTGGTTCCATCGAACACCCTACTTACTACTTTCGACGGAAGGTCATTTCATCCACATGGTATCCTGCCAGCTTTCGAAATTAAGTTGGAAAGGAAAGTAGTGTTTATTTAGGTAGAGGTTATTGATGCACCTTTTGATTATAACTTGCTCTTGGGGAGAAGTTGGACTTACTCCATGTCAGCTATTGCATCGACCGTATTTCAAGTAGTAGTGTTTCCACATGAAGGGAAGTTGGTTACTGTAGACCAACTCAGTTTTACTTGAAAAGGCCGCATGGAAACTAATGAGTCCACCATACCATTGGTTGATCAGGTTAAACCTACTTTAGAGAGCTTAGGGGCTAGAATGTATGCACCATTGATGGGCATATTCGATATTCCAGCTCCGATTAATTATCTAGGTTCTACTAATGTAGGGAAGTCTATAGCAACGGTTGTTGATAGAACAGATCCTTGGGTTCTTCCTTCCCACCATGAACCTAAAGTGCCCTTATTGATAGCGGAATTAGCTTATCAAGCTATCGTTCATACCACTATTGATCCCATTCCGGTCTCTCTCACAATCTCAGAGGAGCCGGAAGAATCCTATCTTCTTGCTTGGGCAGTGAATTCTTTGCATTCTAGAGTCTGCTTAGATATGGTTTTGCCTTCGGATGGAGCCATTCTGGAAGCCATGTGTGAATGATATAAGATCTATGAAGATATTCACCATCGATCCTATTTTCTTCTAGAGTTAAGCAGGATCGAGAACCAGGAGTTCCATATGAGACTGGAAGGTGATGATGATACACCTATTAATCCCTTACCAAGGGAAGGAATATTTGCTGAGGGGAATATGGAAAACATTTCCGCTACCATTCCTATCAACATCTCTGCAAAACCAAATGTTGTGGAAAATGTACACATCGACGCAAACTACTCTCCAGAGGAGATTGCGATCTATATAGCCTTGTTTAAGGAATTCTACAACGTATTTGCTTGGTCATATGAGGAGATGCCAGGAATAGATCCATCAATAGTCGAGCATGAAATCTAAACTTACTCTAATTCTAGAACCGTTCGACAAAATTTGATACTTGTCAATCCGCATAATGTGGAAGCTGTTAAGGATGAAGTTGATAAACTGCTGAAATTCAGTTTCATTTACCCGATAGCTTTGATAGAATGGGTATCCAACCCCGTTCCTATCAATAGAAAGCAAGGGACTATACATGTCTGTACTGACTTTTGGGATCTAAACAAAGCCTGGCCTAAGGATAACTACCCCACACCATTCCTAGATCAAATCATTGATGCCTGTTTGGGGAGTGAAGTCTTTTCATTTATGGATGGTTTCTCTGGGTATAATGAAATCCAAATTAAACCAGAAGACCAACATAAAATATCTTTCATCTGTCCTTGGGGTACCTTCGTATACAAGAAAATTTATTTTGTATTGAAAAATGCAGGGGCAACCTTTCAATGAGCAATGAATTTTGCCTTTCACGACATTAAAGCCATTTTCGAACCCTACCTTGTTGATTTGCCAGCACATTCTCGTAAGAGGATCGATCACCCAGATCACTTGCGTTTTATTTTTGAATGATGCAGATACTACCAAATTTGCTTGAATCTCCACAAGTGTGTTTTTTGTGTCGATTCAGGGAGACTGCTCGAATTCATTGTCTCCAACAAAGGCATTCAGGTGGATCCTTTGAAATTTGAGGCCATCGTAAATCTGCCTCCTCCTCGTTCTATTAGGTAGCTTCAAATCCTACAAGGGAAGTCCAACTTCCTTCGATGTTTTATTGTAAATTATGCCAAGATTACTATAGGTTTCATGCGCCTGTTGAATCAAGATACCCCATTTGTATGGGATGAAATCACACAACTTGCATTCGAGGAATTAAAGAAAGATTTGTTGTCACCATCATTATTACACCTGCCAGATTACTCTCATGATTTTATATTGTATCTGGCTACATCTGAGTTGACCATAGGGCTAGTACTAGTCCATGAGGACGATAAGATCCAAGAGCATGTCCTATACTATCTCAGTCATGCTTTAGCTAGCCCTGATCTTAGGTATTCCCATGTCAAGAAGTTGGCCTTGGCAGCTGTGTATGCTGTCAGAGGTTGCGTCACTACATCTTACTGAGGACCACGATGGTAGTGGAAGATGTTAATCCCTTCCAATATGTTTTGTCCCGATGGATAGTTGGAGGAAAATTCAATAAATAGATAGTCATTCTTCAAGAGTTTGACTTAGATTTCCAATCCACCAAATCTAAGAAATCCTTATTTTTTGCTGAGCTCATTGCAGAATTTTTGGTAGAGGAAGATGTAGCCATTGAAGAAGACTCATTCCCAGATGAGCATATATTTTTTATCTCCACCTCTAACCCTTGGTATGGAGATATACTTGTCTATATCCAAATTTTGAAGTACCCTGCAGCCTTCTCGTGGGAAGAACATCGCAAACTACGTGTACATGCCAAAAACTACCTCATTATTGGAGATACTTTATATCATAGGGGGGTAGATTCCATTTTGTGTCGATGTCTTACCCACAAAGAAGCAGAGACTGCCCTAAATGATTCCCATAGTGGAGCGTGTGGGGGTCATTTATCTAGGTTAGCAACGGCCTAGAAGATCTTACGTGCTGGTTATTTATGGCTTACGATCTTTAAAGATTGTGTGGAAATCGTGAAGCGCTGTCATCCTTGTCAGCTTTAGACTAGAAAGATGTGGTCGCATCCTGCTCCGTTATTTCCCATCATCTCAGTGGGCCCCTTCACGAAGTGGGGGATATATTACATTACATGAAACCCAGTCTCGGCTGGGGGGCGCAAACATATCATTGTCGTTGTAGATTATTTCATGAAGTGGACAGAGGTAATGCCCACCTATAAAGCTGACAGGGAAATTGTAGCTTTTTCATTTTCAACCAAATTATTGCACGATTCGGTATCCCTAAAGAGATTATCACTGACCATGGTAGTCACTTCCAAAATAGTATGATGACTAAATTGACCACTATGCTAGGGTTTAGACAAGAGCATTCATCTTCTTTCTATCCTCAAGAAAACGGTCAAGTCGAGGCTGTAAATAAAACCTTGAATACTATTCTTAAGCACACTATTAATGTAGCCCATTCTATTTGGCACATCATGATGTATCCTGCACTTTGGGCATATCGGACTAATGTGAAAACTGCTACAGGGTTCTCTCCTTTCCAACGCATTCACAGAGTGGAAGCAGTCACCTCGGTTGAATGCGAAATCCTGTCTTTAAATATTGCTATTCATGTGTTACCTAATACGACTGAGCTGGAAGAATGCTTATTACATTTAGAACATCTAGATGAGCAACGTAGAGATGCGCTGATAGCAAACAAGGCTCATAAAAATAGGGTAGAAAACCAATACGATAAATCGATCAAACCTCAATTTTTTTTTGAAGGGGAGCTTGTCTTTCTCTGGGATCAGGACAAAGAACCCCTAGGGGAATGGAAATTCAGGTCTATCTGGTTAGGAACTTATGTTGTGTCAAAAGTGTTGAAGAAAGGTGCATATGAATTAACATATTTCGATGGGAATAAGCTGCCTGAGCCTAGAAGTGGGCTCTACTTGAAAAAGTACAAGGCCTAGGCTTAGCAATTTTTCCTGTGATTTTATTATATGTATTTTATATACAATAGTTCATCATTTTGTTTTCTTATAGCATCTATTGGTTGTTACAGATGTCTTCTGAGTGGTTCGTAGGTTTCACAAATGGTGCTAGTCGCCACACTTGTAACCTAGCTTCAGTTGTATGGGTCATCTACTCACCCTCATGACAGCTAGTTGCCTCTAGAGGCGCTTGCCTAGATCCTGCTACCAATAATGTGGCCGAATACAAGGCTGTTATTGAGTTTTTATGGGATGCTTTGTCATGTGGTATCACTCAGCTGGAAGTCAGACTTGAATCTCAACTGGTGGTTTCCTAGTTCAATCGAGCTTATCACGTGCGGAACCCTATTTTACTATGTTAGTTTATGCAGGTTAGGTTATTGGAAAGAAAATTTGTGTTTATTACATTCAAACATATTCCAAGAAATCAAAATTCATTAACTGATGCATATTCTAATTATATCTTGGATTGGCACTTAACACATTTTGCATAGAAATATACAACAGATACATTACAAAACACATGTAAATAAAATCAACAATATATCTGTATGTGTGTGTGTGTGTGAATATATCCCATATAGATAGGTTGATTTTTTGATCCTCAGATCCAGTCATAATTGTATAATATACAAAAAATATACAAAAAATTGATTGAAGTCAATAAATTTCCTAGGTCTAAGCTTGACCACCCTGGTCATCAGGCCCACCCTGGTCCCCCTAATCATCCCGATCACCCTGCTCTTGGGCTTCTTCAGCTTCCTCAGCTGCAGTAGCCTCAACGGTGTCGATGTACACAAGTACTACTCTAGCTACCCACCTCATAAGGCGTATCCATATAGGTGGTATACCAACCACTAGCTCCTACATAGTGGCAGGGATATGCTCAATACTTAAAGTAGGTACTCTTTGGTTAAGCCTGGCCAGATTTCCCTCAAGAACCCTAATCAAACCACGGTCTTCTCCCACCATAGGACACACATGCATACGTGGATGACTAGTAGGGAGGACTGGTCCAATATCTGCATTTTAACATTTTAAAGGATTAAAAACTCTTATACATATGTATATATCTTTATGACTAAAATTCATAAAAATTTAAAAACTTGAAAACAAAAATACCTGACGCTCCCTATGCTCCTCCAAGAGGGAGGACAAGGTTAGTGTCACCTCGAAAATCTATCGCAGCATATGGAAACTGTTCCAGTGCTGGTAGCTGTCTCTCCCACCATAAGTAGAATTTGTCATCGTATACACTTTGAATCTATTGCCTTCCCAGCATATTGATCTGTTGGAGGATCTATTTCCTTCCTCATCATACTATGGTTTCTCATTAGCACTTCCTGATGACAAAGACCTAGAGTTTTTGACGATAGTACCTTAGGATTCACTTTCATTATTGATGAATTCCTTTGCTTCAGTTGTCAATTATCACCTATTGGTTGACAATTTGTTGAATCCTATCCATGTTCGACTTCAACACATCTATTCACATGTCCTAGATTGTACTGGTTCTTTTGGATTTTTGACAAAGACCTTAGGTTCATATCTATGGCCTAAGTTGCGCAAGATTATGTTGTGCCCACTTACATAGTTTCGAGATCTTTGAAGACTCATCATTATTGTATATTGTGGATTCGATCCACCCTTATAATATACGTGGTCTTGAACTCGTATCATATGATGTACTCAAATATTGTAAAGGAGCTAGTGTTCCAGTATATTGAACATGGCATCCTCAGATGTGACTTTGTATATGACATTACTATGTATTTTTTTTAGGTACTTCCTCTGTTCCATTGGACCTCTGAGTTCTCCAAGATAATGATTATAATGTATTTTGGCCATAGCTTCCCTCTGACCTCACACATTAGGGGGCATCTGTTATCAACCCAAATGGCACTTCTCCATCCGAGT
This sequence comes from Pseudotsuga menziesii, assembly GCA_001517045.1. Lineage (NCBI taxonomy): Eukaryota > Viridiplantae > Streptophyta > Pinopsida > Pinales > Pinaceae > Pseudotsuga > Pseudotsuga menziesii. The sequence continues at coordinate 39,715 of LPNX010956725.1, read as the reverse complement.
GCCGACATTCTTTATGTTGGTACACAAAAGGACATATTAGGATTGAAGTTTGCCAAAGCACCATAGATGGGCATGCCTTGGGATGCATTTACCCTTAAACCATCTTGCTATATAATTTTTCTAAGTGTTGAGCTGCATACATGACTATCTCCATTGTAACTCACGTACTGTATGCGACTATCTGCATTGCAACCCACGTACATCAGCGTATGCGGGTTTCCTTTGAGAAACTCGCATGTCATACACGGGTTGCCTATATCAATAGTCACGTACACCTTAGTTTGAACTTAAAAAATATAAAACAAGATTAATTGAGATTAGTTGGGCCCTAATCCTTAACTATCCCAACTATTTCAACCACCCCAACCTTCGAAATCACTCTATTTCCCAAAGTATAAATAGAGGCCTTGGGGAGGGTATTAATCAATCAATATTGGAGAGAAAAGTTATGCTAGTGGTATATATTCATAAGTCTTGGATAAGTAGAACTGAAAGTCCTTTGGTTGCAGAGGAGTCCTTGTCTTAGAAGCTGGGTTGTACTCTTATATTATTCATTGATTATTAACAAAGAGAATTCTTCTTCCAACATTGTGTTGAGTCTATTTCATGTAGTGTGGTTAATGAATGTATTTGATTATATATTTGATATATTATTTATCTAACCTCTTATATATACATGCATGAGATATTATTTGGAGAATTTTCTCTTTACAGGTGAAAGAGGTGCATCCCTGGAGGCTTTGGAGAGAACAGGAGCGGGAGAAGATCAAGCTTGGATCAATCGTTGGTAATCGGGTAAGTCAAGACTTTCTTCCTATTCCCTTTCTATTCTTTGGTAAAGCTGATTGTCTGCAAGGTTAGTAGTAAGTTGGTAATCCCAGACCCTAGGTTACAAGGGTGCTTAATCCTGAACAATAGAAAGTGAGACATCTAGTAGGTCTACAAGGGCTAGATCAACTAGATGTCATAAGATTATAAGAAAATTCAATAAACACATGGAATTTTTTCTCAAAGGAGGGGGGTCATGTTCCTATGATGATGAGACAGTAGGAGAAATTGAGGTGCCCCTAAGGTACAAACCCCTAGGGAAACAATGGCTTCCTAGGAATCTTCCTCAAGTAAACATTGATTTTTGTGTGAATGAGAGGATATATAGAATTTCGTCCTCATCATTACATGCATTGGGGTTGTTTTGCATGGGTAGCATAAAGGTTGGATACGACAGATGTAAATAATTGATGGAGTATCTTGGAACCTCTTACAACTACAATGATTGGATGCGTTTGGTCCAATATACACAAAGTATGCATAGATATGGGTTGTCAGCAAATTATATACAGCTGAAAGACAAAGCTCAAAATAAAGGAGAAGGAGCAACGTTGTACATTGATGGAAGGCCAAAAACAACTGGTAATATTGTGGGTTTTATAAATAGTACACAACCGAGGTCTAAACTTAAGCAACCCAACTGCATATTCGAGTCACGTGAAGGAAACTGTCTTTTTATGTGCCATTAAATCAATAGCTGTTGGCGAAGAACTGCTTATTAATTACAATTTGAATCGTGTAGATACAAACACGGTTAGTATGGTTTTGGTACATCCAACAATTTACCCAACCTTTTGTTAATTTTTTTAACATCTATAGGATTTTTCGTTGGCATATAATTATAATTTTATAATAATTTTCCTATGTTAACTTCGTAGGTAGGTGATGGGGGGCTCATCACCCCAGCAGAGGGTGAGATGAGTACACGATCCACAAGTAAAAAGGTATACAACAAAATGTTACATTTTAAAGTTGTTTTAGTGAATATTCTGGTTTTGTTAGGTAATTTTTAGTATGTTTTTGATGTAAGGTTCTCTTAAGGGCACCTCCCTATCTGTAGATGTTAGTAGACCTGAATCAAGGTGGCGGGTATACACCAATATTGCCAATGTAATAAATTTAGGATGGACAAACAGATCTGTTGTTATGTATTTTCATTAGTATATTCGGTTCGTTTATATAATCTTATCTATTTTCCATGCAGAGTTTTGATCAGGGAATCGAATCGGCTATTGATCAGCCAACTACAGCATCGGGGAAACAGGTAAACATGAATGTAATTCTCCATTTGAAATACTTTAAAAATGTACACATGTATATCGTGTAGAATAATGTTTATTTTGTTATGTATTTTTCCATTTTTATGGTTGTGTTCATGATGATAATGTTGTCTACTTTTTTTGTAGTTTGATGACCAGGAAAATCCCTAATTTTTGATTAGATGACTGGAGCCTCGAGGGAACCTGTAAACCTAAATGTAATTCCACATTCTAAATACTTCAAAATTGTACAGATATACAACATGTAGCATAATTTTTATTTTTGTTATGTATTTGTTAGCTTTTACATACTGCGTTCATTGTGATAATGTTCTCTACTTTTTTTGCAGGTGGCTGATCGGGGTAAGTCCCCAGCTGTTGATTAGACCACACCATCATCTAGGCATAAGGTAAACCTAGATGTAATCCTATGAATCTATCATGATAGATCATTTTTGTTAATATAATTTTTTGCGCACACTATTGCTTCAAAGACTAAGCGAATTTTTATATATTTCTGTTGCAGAAAGGGGATTCGGTTTATATGAAACACCATCTCAACACACTTTATAGTTTGAGGTCTCCCAGCTGATCAAACATAATGAAATTAATGGGTTTTCATACCCATGCAGGGTGCTACAGAAGACCATGGAAAAACAAAAGGAGAAACTGGTTCTTCTGACATTGATAGTTTCACAAACAGAAGAGACCAAATCAAAGATTCAATTGTTGTTACAGAGATGTCGACAATTGCAAGTAAGTTCCTGAATAATAATGTAAATTCATTTAGAACTTTATAATATTTAATTTTATATGTTATTGGACTTATAATACAATGGTTTGAATTTACAGCAAGTTATGTAGCTTTATAGTGGTGGTCAAGGAGTTGTTGGTCCCAGTGACCAAAGCACTCCACATACACCACATATTGCTCCCTTATTGTACACTAAATAGTTGGCAACATGCTCTGCAACACCCCGGAGGCCAGTAGAGGGTGCAGCTGATGCTGACTGACCCACAACAGATGGTGGAAAAGAAGGGGTGGATGCAGGGTGAGATAGAGAGGTGGATGCATTTCCTGGATCTTCTTGTGTCACTAGCACTGGTTTAGTAGTGAAAACATTTTTTGTGAACGAAGAAATAGTTCCAATAAATATAGAGAAGATTCTAGGTGATTATATATTGTTCAATTTAGTTTTTATAATTTCTGTCTAATATACCAATAATATTTTTTAATGTTGACTAATGATGGAATTAATGTTTTACAGGAAATGATGTATTTTATAAACATCTAAATGATTTGTCCTTGGAGATCTTCCGGCCCACCATCCGCGCAATGTGGGATAGACAGTCAAAAGATTTAAAGGATGAGCTAACTAATTGCTTCGTTGGTATTTTTGGAAAAAATACCTTCGATATATTGAAGGTCCTACAGAAGGCTAGAAAACATTTGAAGATTTTCCGAGACCAATATAGGGTTCACCTATTAAAGAACTCGAGGTATGAGCACCCTCTGATGATTCCATCTAGGGAGTGGAAATCCCTGGTGGAAGATGGAAAAGAGAAGGGTCTTAAAAAAGAAGGAAAGATACCACCAGGAACAGGGAGGTATGCAATACATTCCAAAATGTAATGGTAAGCCTTATTATTATTGGTTTTTATATCGAATTTGGAACATCGACTAATGTAATTCAACACTTGATTAGGCTATCGAACACATCTAAGGAAACCAAGGAAAGAATGGAAAAAAATGGTCAACACAAGCTTGGGCTTGGTGGTTATTCGAACTTGGTGGCCCGATATGTAAGCATCTATAACCTGAAACTACTTCCAAATAATATAGAGAAAATTATTTTCGTTTTATTCTGGAAAATAATGTAAAATTAATGACATCATGCAAATATGCAGGCTGACTGGTTCAAAGCATTTCCCAACGAGGAAGACATGAAGATTAGCTTTGAACATGGTTGTGACGTCGTTGTTGAACGCTATAAAAGCTTGGATGGGCATACAACACAATCTTCTGTTAATCCATTTGGTGTGCAGGTATATAAAAACTATATAGTTTAATGATAATTTATTAATTCTCATGAAATTATTCGTTATAAAAAACTTACATAAATTATTTATTCCTTTTTGAATAGGAAATTCATGATCCCATTCATGTCGTGGATGTAAACCAACCAAACGAAGATCATGCTTCGATTCTTGGTAATGAATTTATTAATATGCTCTTGTTTTGTATAGATAATTGCAGATGATGAACATTAATTCTAATACTACACAATTCAGCTGCAGAGCATGTATATGCAAATAACACTAAACAGGTTGAGCCTGTAAATTATAATGATGAACATGCTGATGTGCCCATACCAGGTAAAAAAATAGCTTTGTAATGTTTTTTTTTTAAATGAATTACTTGTATTTATAAAAATAAACATAAATTAATGAAACATTTTGACATTATTGCAGAAATTCATCGCCCCTCACTGCAAGTTAAACCTTGCGAGTAGTCTAGTAGGGAGATCGAGGATTAGATTCCGAAAGATGTGCTTCTAACTAACTATTTAAATAGAAGAAAAGTAAAAAGGAAGTGACTAAAGAAATTTTGAGAAATTCTTATTTATGATAAAAAAATTTACATGGTTTTTTCCTATGTTTCATGAATGAATGGTTTAATGAACAGTTTACTGATTTATTATATCGGCTATTGACTAAATGAATGATTCAATGAATGGTTTAATGAATTTTTTTTTCAGCTGTTGAATGATTGAATGGTTTAATGAATGATTTAATGAAAGATTCTTTTAGCTATTGAGTGAAATAATTTGCATTAAATTGTTATTTTCAAGTAGATGCATTGGGTTTGGGGAATTGAGAGTGATGTGAGGGGGGAGGGGCCATAAGAGCTTCCAACTTCACGTGGTTGGTATTGTTTAGTAGAGAATATTAAATTATTCTCAAAACAGAGAGGATCTCAATGAATGGTAATGAAGAATACATTAAAAAACAACTATTTTCTACAATTTTAGTGTTTAGTTTTCACTATTGCTATTTGAATCCTCCTTAGGAACTTGTTACAGATAGCGTTGAAAAAAAATTTCATAGTTAAGAGGCAAGAAATGGAATTTTGATGTGATCGATGGCCTTATATGCATAGTGTTTTTGGCTCTTATGTTGTTAGATTGAATTATGGTATTGAGGAAAAGTTGCATGAGTGTTGTGAGTAAAGAGCTTTGTGTGAGTGAAGAGTGTTGTAAGTGTGGCATAGACCTTGTGGAAACAAAGCTATTGACATCAAGGTGTACTTTGTATCTTTCTCTTTTCATTTGATTAATACAAAAGTGTTTCCCTTTCCCATATCTGATTTGTGTGGATATCAATAGTTTATTATTAGATTCCTTGATCACTATAATGGATTGTTGATGTATCTTGTTACTCTTATCCTTTATCTTGTTTCTGACGCTTCTTTGCAGGTACTATAGATCGCATGAAGAACAGTGAAATGAAGACCAGAACATTTGGATCTGAGGTAAAAAGGTTATTTTATTCAAGTAGATTAATTATCTAGGGGAAGGATATAATGATGTGGTTTTTTTTTCTAGAATTATACCATACAGGCTATATGAACAAACAGTGTCTGGACTAGTTCAAGGATTCCTAAAAACAACCTCTTACAACAAAAATTTTATTTGTCCATGTAAAACAAGGAAAGAGGAAAAACCACATGGGGAAATTCCTCCCTCAAGAATGGACATGAAAAAGATCAAAAAAGTACTCAGCAGGTCCTCTGCTTCACTTGAACGAGCTGAAAGAACAACTTCTTGGTGATGGACTTGGTGAAGATGTTGTGGATGCCAAGATCATGTATGAATGCATCAATGTGTTGTAGATAGAGATCATGTGGAGAGGCCCCTTGATGGCCATCATTTGCTGATGGATAAGAATCATAAGAATGCATTTTGTTGCAAGAAAAATCTGATCTAGAAGCATAATCAATCATGGAAAAGATATCTCTGCAAACTCTTTTCCAAACAACATCAAAATATTCAACAAAAACTGCCTCATGTGTCGCTGCCATATCATGAATAAAACCATGAATTTTCTTCCTAATTCGATGAAGCAACTTCATAAATATGTAAAAAATATCATCTGTCTCTGAAATATCAGAATATATGTCATATAAGTAGAAAATATCAGAGTTATGCTTTCTCCATGAGTGAATGGGTCCATAGTGTGAGAAGAGTGAGCAACTAGATCACACTGACAGTTGAGCGAACCTGGAGGTTCTGGAGATTTGAAACTTGAACAATGGGTGGTGAATTCAATTCCAAACATATGTAAAAAAAATCCCATGAAGTCCAAATCCATGGATTTCCAACCAGTGAATGACATACAAGTCATAAAAGCAACATACACAAGTGACATAACATTGGAAACTAGGCAATTTTGAGATTTCCCAACTAGTGAACTTGAGGGTTTTCGGGTATTTTTGGCATGAAATGGCTAGGTAAATGAGTCTATGACTGTAATAGGATATATATCATCCTTGATATCACCTTTAGAATCAGAATATTAAGGATCTTAATGGAGTGGGAAATATCTTTCAGAAGACACATCCGAAACTAGTAAAAAATGACTAGTTTCAGGAGGAAAATTCAATGAACTGTTTGGGGTTTCTTCGAAGGAAGGGATGGAGGTTTAAGATTATGATATATCAAGATGTGAATAAAAAAAATAGACATTTGAAAAATATATATGAGAAATGGGTTTCTCCCATGCACACAAAGCATGCACAGGCTTGCCATTTTCTTGCTTGCGCTCCCATCTTCTTGCAAAATATGGAACATCAACATTGTTCTCCTCAAGGAGCTTGGTCATGATGTACATATTATTTTTGAAGTAATATATTTCATGATGTGAACCTTTGCAACAACAAAATGCGTGTCTCTCTCTCTTTTTCTTCATCCTCATGGATTTCGAACTCTCATCAGTTGATCTAGAGCTTTCTGTATCCGAATGCTTCTTCTCTTTCTCTTTTTGTTGCTTCAACTCCTTGATTTTCTTATTGATTTTGGATTGATTTGATACCAGCAGAAAGGGTTTGATCCTTGGTGGATTTTATGGTACCCATTTGGACTAACTTTTCCTGCTCCTGAGCCAATGACTCCTTGAATTCTGCTAGCAAAAGCATCCTCCAATTTCTAGCTGTGAGCTTGCTTGAGTGGAATGTTGAAACAAACAAATAATACTTAGGTCATAGCTTAGAAAGCATAAAAAATATAAGCTGATCATATTTCTTCTCTATGCCACACTATTTTAGCTAAAGAACCAATGCTTTGAACTTGGTTAATAAGTCTTGGATTGTCTCATAGTGAGCTGGACTCAGTGAGATTACGTCATTTTTGAGTTGATGGCCTCTCATCTCATCAGTATTCCCAAATAGTGACTCAATATTGAGCCAAAATTCATTGGGTGTTCCAAGACTGTCTACATGGAAGAGAATATATCTTGAACTGATCAGACAAAGCATACCAAATTCCTCATCATGTCTATTGAATTATTTAAATTTCTCCACAACAGAGTTGGGCTTGGTCTTAGTCCCCATGGCGACTCTATACAGGCCTTTCGACCTCACCTTGATCAGCATTTCAGAATTCCATTCAAAATAGCTGAGTGGGGTAAGCAATAATCGAGTCTTCTCCATTCCACTTGTGCACTGTGTGACAGAAACATTGTTGTACCTAAAATGCAAACACTCATTTTTTCTAGAAAATGCCCTAAACAACAACTCAAACACTCTTAGTTTTGATTTGCAGCTCCACAAAATTCTAATACCATGTGATAATTTCTTCATAGTGAGATCTAGGAGCTAGATAAATATTCACAATCTAAGTTATTCACAAAATATGTAAGAAAACAACAAAAGAGAACAAAATAACACACATATATGGTGCCAATAACTCATCTTTCTATTAGTGTACATCTTGTAGATCTATATCATACATATTTATAATAAAATTGAGAAAATTTGTGATCCCATGGAGGCTATCTGGATGCATACAAGTGTGAGAATAGGATTTGACCCCTAACCCCCCCTAGGTTGACCAATAGGCTCCCAAAACTTACCAAAAAGTCAAGGATGCAAGTATGAACATGTATGGAGGCATGTTGGACCATAAATTAAGGCATTCTATGTATGGGTGAACACATGTTCAAGTGGGAGAGTCTCTAGGCGCCAATAAATGCCTAATAGGACCACAAAACAACCACACTCACACACTAGCGCCCCTAGTCAAACATATTCCCTGAATTAAGGGATAAGGATTGATCTGTAATCAATGAGGGTGCTTGGGATGACATAATGATCAAACTAGAGCACCTCAACTATGAGTATGATCAAAGTGGTGTTAGTTTTTACAACATTAAGCTAGCATACCATTAGGATCTTTAACTGAGAGAACAACAAGCACAACAATCAAACACAAGAGACAATGAACACATTGTTTTTCCTTGGGGAAACCATAAATGGAGAAAACCCTACAACTTCCTCAGAGATAGAATCAGCACCAAAGTGAAACCCAAAAATAGTAAGACAATCTCCCAGTAGCAGCGAGCTCTTTCCTCTAGCCCTAGTGTCTTTCTCTTCCTCAACTATGCGCTACACTTGAGTGTGTATGAATTGTGTTCTAAATAGAGAGTCCAGTTCTCTATTAATACTAATCCTGACATGACTAAAACCATACTAGGGCCGACCTCTCTAGGAGATTCTAATAACCCTAGTGCCCCGGAACTGCAGGGGCTTTAACCCTTAGACAATAGGAGGGTTACCCATAATGACTTGACATGACTTGTTTACATTATTGATTGTCCTGATTGGAACATCGGGGCATGACATGACATAAGAAAATCCCTGAATAAACATTAGGTTACAATATATAAGAAATACAAGTGAATACATTCCAAAGTTACAATTACATTAACACTCCCTCTTAACTAGGAAGGTATTCTCTCGACACAATTTTCATCACTGGTCTTCTTCTCTGGGTCTTCTTTTCATATGCATCTTCAATTCATTATCGTCTTCAAGTCTTCTTTGTCTTCAAGTTTTCTTTGTCTTCAAGTCTTCTTTATCTTCAAGTCATCTTCGTCTCTGGATCTGGATCATCACTCGTTCTGGATCATCATCACTGGATCATATTAGTAGCATCATTCTTGGATCTGGATCATCACTTGATCTGGATCATCTCTGGAGCATCATCTCTAGATCTATATCATCACTCAATCTGGATCATCTCTGCTGGATCATCAATACTAAATCTTCATAGGTTCTATCTCATGATTCTTCTCATCACAGGAAGTTCTACAGAGCCATCCCTTTTTCATGCTGGATGTAGGCATAGCCACCATGTAGGTCTTCACCCAGCACTTACATCTGATCATGTAGGAACTAACCTATAATCATATCAGAAAATCATGCCCAACACTCACATCTGACCATGTGGTAACAAAGCCCACAACCCTATCAGAAAGGCCCAACACTTACATTTGATCAACCAATGATCGAAGAAAGGACCAGCACTTACACTTGGCCATGCGAGGAACCAATCCTCCATGCCAAAATGCTCCTACACTTATTTCTGATCAACCAATGATTGAAGAAAGGCACAACACTTATACCTGATCAACACATGATCGAAGAAAGGCTCAGCACTTATATCTAATCAACACATGATCAAAGAAAGGCTCTGCACTTACATTTGACACATACAAGGAACCAATCCGTCTGCATGTTCAAAAAGGCATACACTCACATCTGACTTGGTAGGAACCAAATCCTACACCCTCATCAGAATGGCCCCCAGTCCCAGACTAATCTACCTAGTAACTGACCAGGCGCCTCCATTCTCCAGGAGAATGGTAGTAGCCCTTACATCTATCCTACTCAACAGAATGGTCAGAAATCACATTTGACATGGGAGTAACCTAATCCTTTAACCATGACAGAATGGCTCAGCCCTTATATCTGACCTGCTCATCAGAATGGCTCTCTCAGTCCTAGACTGAGTGTTCCTGGTAACTGACCAGGTACCTCCATTCCCAGAATGGCATTCAGCACTCATATTTGACATGGAAGGAACCAATCCTCTCACCATGACAGAATGGCTCAGCCCTTACATCTGACCTGCTCATCAGAATGGCTATGGGACTCATCGCTTTCCCTTAGAGGAAACCTCAATCTGGAGAACACCAAGCTTCTCCTTGAAGTACTCAAACTTCACCCTTGCCAATGGCTTTGTTAACACATCATCTATTTGTTCCTCGGTCGCAACATATTGGAGCTTCACTACTCCCCTCTACACCATATCCTTGATATAGTGATACTTGATCTCAATATGCTTCGACTTGTCATGGAACACTGGATTCTCTGACAACTTCACGCAACTCTGGTTGTCACAATGTATACAAGTAGCATCCATCTAGAGATCAAATAAATCAGACAGTAGCTTTCGTAGCCATACTGCCTCACAACTAGATGAACAAGCTATGACATTCTCTGCTTCATCTGTACTCAGTGCCACACAGGATTGCTTCCTGCTAAACCAAGAGATCACACCTGATCCCATACTGAAGCAACACCCTGAAGTGCTCTTCCTATCGATGGCACTTCCTGCCCAATCTGAATCAACATAACCCTCTAGGTTAATCTTCTGATTCACCTCGTACTTGATCCCATAATCAATTGTACCCCTTAGGTACCTCAAAATATGCTTTGCAGCAATCAAGTGAACATTTCTCATATCTATCAAGAACTGGCTCAAGGTGTTCACAGCAAAGCAAATGTCTGGTCTCATGTTCGTTAGGTACATCAATGACCCAATCATATGATGATACATCATAGCATCAACCGACTCGGATGAAGCATTGCTCAATAGCTTCAGTTTAAATGCCATAAGTGTGGCCATAGCCTTGCAGTCCATCAGTCCAAAACTCTCCAGGATCTCTACTGCATACTTCCCTTGTCCAAGGAAGATTCCATCCACACTCTGCCACACCTCCATACCTAGAAAATAGTGCATCATACCCAAGTCCTTCATTTCGAACTTGGTAGCAATATTTCTCTTCGTATCAACAATCAACCCATCCATACCTGTCACAAATATATCATATACATACAGTAGAAGCATCATGGGGTTGCCATCTTCAACCTTGTAGTAAAGGTTGGAATTTGCTTTACTCTTGGTAAAGCCCAAGCTAGATAGAAAGCTGTCAATTCTACCGTACCATGTCCTGGGTGCCTGTTTCAAACCGTACCAAGCTTTCTTTAGTCTACACACATGAGACTCCTTGTCATGTGTCTCAAACCCAAGTGGCTGTTCTACATACACTTCTTCTTCTACTACACCATTCAAGAAAGCATTCTTGACATCCATTTGGTGTATCTTCCATTTCATTACTACAGCCAAAGCAAGTAATGATCTGATGGAAGTGTATCTGGCTACAGGAGCAAAGGTTTCTTCATAATCTATTCCTTCCTTCTATGAGAAGCCACGAGCCACAAATCTTGCCTTATATTTCTCTATGCTACCGTCCACAGCATGCTTGATCTTGTAGATCCATTTGGAAGTTACAACTACCTTCCCTTCTGGTCTTGGGAAAACATCCCAAACATCGTTCTTCATGATTGATTGATATTCTTCGATCATCGCATCCTTCCATTATTCCCGTTCTGTCGGTTCTTCATAAATAGAAGGTTATTCTTTGATAAAGTCACATAGTAAGGCTACATATCTGGAACAAGATATGGTTCTCTTTCTTTCTCTGTGATTCTCTTTTGGAGCCCCATATCTTTCCACACCTTGGATAATTTCATGTACCTAAGCAAATTTCCTCTTATGAGGATTCTTTTCCTGAGGTGGATCTATAGGTCTTTGTGGTTCTTCAAATTCTCGATCTTCTTCTTGAATTTATTCATTCATGGTTGTATCATGAATTCTGAAAGCTTCGGATTCTTCGGGTTCATCAACAGGTCTCTTTCTAGATTTGTTGTAAGTTGTGTCTTCATCAAATGTTACATCCCTGCTGATGTCAATCTTCTTGTATCCTGGGAAATATATTCTATAAGCCTTCAAGCTTTTAGAGTATCCCACAAATATTCCCTTCTTTCCTGAAGGATCTAGTTTTGTTCTCTTCTCTTTTGGAATGTGTATGTCTACTGGACAACCGAATATTCTGAGATGGTTGACTTCTGGTTTCTTACAGGAGAAGACTTTTTCAGGAGTCTTGTTCTCAAATACTCTATGTGGAGTACGGTTATGTACATACACTGGTGTTCTGGCTACTTCTGCCCATAGGTGCATAGGAAGATCCTGATCATGGATCATTGCTCTTGCAGCTTCCATGATGGTTCTATTCTTCCTTTCTGCAACCCCATTCTGTTGTGGATTGTAACAACTCCCTCTTAATCCCTGATTCTTTGCTTAAGTATTTGAATTCATTTGATGTGAATTCTCTGCTGTTATCTGATCGAAAGGTCTTGATCTTTTTTTCTGTGTGGTTTTCGATCAAGGCTTTGAAACTAAAAACTTCATCTTTGTTCTTCATGAAGTAAATCCATGTCTTCCTAAAAAATTCATCAATGAAAGAAACATAATATACATACCCGCTTAGTGAGCTTGATGACATTGGTCCACATACATCGGAGTGGATGATTTCCAAGATTCCTTTTTCTTTGCTTTCGCTACTTGGAAATGTCTTCTTTGTATTCTTCCCCTTTTCACATCCTTTGTAGACCCCTTCATGTTTTGCTTGAATTTTTGGAAGACATTCAACAACTTTGCTTGCAAGTGGTAGTGCTCTATAATGCACATGTGCAAGCCTTCTATGCCATAGTTCATTTGGCTCTACTGTTTCATGGACCATAGTTTGTTCTAGATGTCCCTTCAGCTTGTAGAAACCTCCTTCTTGTTCTCCAATCACTATTGCATCGTTAATAGTCTTTCCTCTTGGCCACATGATGACTTGACCATCTATTAATGCAACCCTTATGCCTTTTGCATCTAGTGTCAATATGGATAGAAGATACTTCTTTAATCCCGGTACAAATAGAACATCCTTCATTTTCATAGACTTTCCAAAGTCTATCTTGTAGGAGGATTCACCACTACCTTTTATAGGATATTGGTAGTCATCCCCAAGTTTCACCTTATGAGGTGAATTATGTTCGGATAGTTTCTCAAAGGATTCTTTGAAACCTATCATGTGTTTGGAATCCCCACTTTCAATAAGCCAATCTTTGCTTCCATGAGTGATAGTTCTCGTGAGAGCAGAGATCAGAACATATTCATCTTCACTTGAAGAGTCTTCACTTTCTTGTTTTACTCTCTTCCTAGAAGGATCATCATCCTCAGCAGTGTGAGAATGATGTCTTCTTTTGGAGTTCTTCTTCTTCTTGGATCCATTCTTATTCTTAGGACAATTTTTAGCAAAGTGTCCTATTTCATTGCATGTATAACATCTGAGTTTGGATGGATCCCTTCTCATAAAGTTATTTTTCTGATGAGAATGCTTACCTTGGTGATGATGATTTTCCCTTCTTCCTTTGTTGGAGTGTACTATGATAGCTTGATATTCACTTCCCATATTCTCTTCTCGAGCAGCTATCCAAGCTTATTCTTGAGAACATTCTTCCCACAGTCTGCTGAACTTGACCAACTTCTTTCTAGCATAGATTCCTTGGATGAAAGAATCCCATGGCCTAGGGAGGCCATTCAATGTTGTCATCACAATTTCTGCATTCTCTACTTCTTCATCTACAACTTCTAGTTGTTCTTTGATCTGGGAGACACTTGTGAAGTATGACTAGATGGTCTCCTCATTCTGGATCTTGACATTCTTCAACTGGTTCCTTAGAGTCATCTTCCAATTGATGTTCTTCCCTTCAAAAAATTTGGTTAAGGCATCAAACATGGCTTTGGGTGTCTTGAGGGAGGACCCCTGTGGAATGAGGTGATCCTTGATAGAATCAGCAATGATCCTCTTTTCCATAACCAACTTCTTCTTATGTAAGGCCTTGGCCTCATCTCCCTCTGGAACTAGAACCTCCTCCTGGATATAGAAGTCTAACTCATTTTCTTCCAGGACAAGGGAGATCCTATACTTCCAGACTCAAAAGTTATCAACTCCCTTAAGCTTTTCATCAAGCTTGGTAGGATGAGATATCTTAACTGAGAACCTCAAATGGAAATACAAAAGATTTAGATCATACCAGGTCAAGATGTCGGATCTGGATTTGAAGCTGAAATCCTGCAGTACTGGTTTAGGAGCAGATTAGGGTTTTTCTTTTCTGGAGTTTTGTCCAACCAAATGGTTTGAAATTGATCCCTAACTTTGTTTTTGGGGAGGAGATCAATCCAGGCCTGGGCTCACTGAAAAATTCCTCTTCTATGAAAAGCCCTAATTTTCGGCAGCACTGTTGGGTCCAAAACTGAAAAACCTCATAATTGGATTCTGCTTTGACAAAAAGATGCGCCCTAGGGAGGAGAGTTATTCCACCTTACTTTCACTAAAAATATGTGGAGAGAGATCCACAAAATAGGAATCCCTAGTTCCCACAGCCGCACAGTGTCTTCTTCTCAGGTTAGCTCTGATTCCATGTTAGTTTTTACAACATTAAGCTAGGATATCATTAGGATCTTTAACTGAGAGAACAACAAGCACATCAATCAAACACAAGAGACAATGAACATAGTGTTTTTCCTCGGGGAAACCATAAATGGATAAAACCCCACAACTTCCTCAGAGATAGAATCGGCACCAAAGTGAAACCCAAAAACAGTAAGACAATCTCCCAACAGCAGCAAGCTCTTTCCTCTAGCCCCAGTGTCTTTCTCTTCCTCAACTATGCGCTACACTTGAGTGTGTATGAGTTGTGTTCTAAATAGAGAGTCCAGCTCTCTAATTATACTAATCCCAACATGAATAAAACCCTACTAGGGCTAACCTCTCTAGGAGATTCTAATAACCCTAGTGCCCCGGAACTTCAGGGACTTTAACCCTTAGACAATAGGAGGGTTACCCATAATGACTTGACATGACTTATTTACATTATTGATTCTCCCGATCGGAACATCGAGGCATGACATGACATAAGAACATCCTAGAATAAACATCGGGTTACAATAGATAAGAAATACAAGTTAATACATTCTGAAGTTACAATTACATTAATAAGTGGGTCGCCTCACTTGTGAGTTAATGAGCCAGAAACCATGTAATATACCAATATTTATCAATATAACCTAAGTAGGATCATATAACATAAGTATAAGACAAATGAAAATGCCTCCTGGGTGTAAGAACATGGTACTAAGGTAGATTAATGCTCTAACAATATCACCTACAAAAAGATTGCCAGAATGAAGTTATCAACAAATTTTTGGAAACTTACCTTCATCACTTCACCTATGAACAACAACATCGGTGGGAAAAGTGGCTCCCTCTTGCTGAATGGTGGTACAACACTTCCTACAATACTCCATCTAAAATGACCCCATATGAAGCAGTTTATGGTCTAGAACCACTAGTGGTCCTTCCATACACCCCCAACGGTTCACCAGTTCAGGAAGTTGACACAGTTCTCCAAAATTGAGATCAAATTCTTCACATTTTGTAGGACAAACTTCACATGGAAAGAAACTGAATGAAACAACAAGCCAATCAACACCATTATGAGCACACTTTTCAAGTCGGTGATATGGGTTTTCTTTGTATACAACCTTACAAGAAATCCTCCTTGAAACTCAAAGGGTGTCAGAAGCTAGATCCTAATTTCTATGGGCCATATAAGTTTCTTCAGAAGATTGGTTCCATTCCTTATAAATTGGAACTTCCTCCTTCTTCTTGCATTCACCCAATATTTCATCTCTTGTCTTAAGAAAGTTATTGGCACCAACATCATAACACAAACTGTATTACTAGAACTGTATAATGAAGGATCCATCATTTTGGAGCCAAAGGACATCCTCAATAAGCACACTCGTTAGCTTTTCTCTCGATCCATCACAGAGGTATTAATCAGTGGAACAACATGCAACCATAGGATGCTACATTGGAACCACTCCTTCAGATTCAACAACAATTTCCACATCTAAATATTTTCTAAGAGGGAGGGGTTGCTAGGAACCTGTGTCAACCCTTCTCTTTACTTTGTTAGTATATTTTTATTAGACGCATATGCTTAGTAAGTCATCCCGTGAGTATATTGTATTATCCCACATTCATGGGGAGTAATAGTTGTTTAGATTAGACTTAGTATATAAGTACGTGTTGAGGCCAATGAAGGCATCCACAAGTTATTTGTATTGAGCTTGCCTCCTCAAAGTGATTCCTTTTGTGCTCTTCTATTTCTATTATATCGCACATTTTCATTATTTATTGCAGGAGGTTTATCACAAATGAGTAGTTTTATTTCATGCATTATCCAACTTGTATGAGAAAAATGCTCAAAATATTTGCTATATTCTTAATTGTGACTTTCTCCCTTATATATGTATCAATTATAGAGCATACAACACCATAAATTCCTTCACCAATCACCTCCCGAATCTTGTAATGACCAGCTCCTCCATACTCTATGAATAACTCTATCTTGGAAGACTTCTCTTGTATGGTCCACAACCTCTGAACACAACACAAGATCAAATATTTACAAATTTATATCATTGATAAAAGTAACTAGAGATAAAACGATGAAAGGTTTGAAAATGTAAATTGCATTTCGTTGAAAAATTGCAAAAGATTAAAACTAGAGGGCATTCAATCGAATCAAAATATGTAGTATTTTCCTTAGAAGAGGATATACATTTGGGGAAAGTATGTAAATACAAAGTGGTATCGAGGGTTTGTTGGCTATTTGGATGACAATAAACATGAGAATAAGTGTTTGAAGAAATCCTTGAAATGAAGTGGTTGTTATAATTTGTTGTCTTCATTATTGTGTGATGTTGGAAGAGATATAGGAATAGGGGGAGCATCGTCCTCGAGCACCATTTCTGGATTTTTTGTCTTCCAGTTCAAGCTATTGAACCAATGAAATGATTATTTAAAATATACCTAGTTCCTTTTAAAAAGGGAGGTTTAATTCCATTGTACACATCAGGGAGGTTTAATAGGTATTTTTTATTAGGATGCTTAAATTCATATTGTACTTTGATTATTTATTATTGTCATAGTTATAAGCATGTTCATCATATTAGTTAGTCTATATATGATGTTGATTTAAAGAAGTAAGAGTGATAGGCCTTACACATGATATTGAAGCTTTCGGTTAAACATTAAGGAAAAAATGCCCATGATTTAGGAACATAATGCAATAAGCAAATAAGTGTTTTAAGATATATAACTTGAACTAAAAAACACTTGCGAAATGAATCTTGGTTGAAACGCAATTTAGTCCCATTACTTTAATTTACAGAATCCACATTAGATCAATAGAAGAAACTTGGCGTTGTTGTTGTTCTATAGAAATCATTGCATATGCACATTTAGTCGTTTATTCAAATGTACTGCACAATACTATCATATTATTCATTAGGTAGTGCGTATAGTATAAACACCGATCAAATGGATTTTACCACTAACCAAACCCTGAGGTGATAAATTACATCGAGTTAAATTTCTTTTTTTGGTCTGATTTTACCACTAACCAAACCCTGAGGTGATAAATTACATCGAGTTATTTTATTTTTTTTGTCTGAGGGAGGTAACATGATATGATTGGTTTCTACGATGATTAGGACATTACAATAATCCGAGTAGTTTGAATTAATGTAGTATCCAATTGGCAGGAGAAAAATGCTCAAAATATTGGTTATATTCTTAATTGCGACTTTCTCCCTTGTATGTGGATCAATTATAGAGCATACAACACCATAGCTTCCTTCACCAATCACCTCTTGAATTTTGTAACGACTAGCTCCTCCATACTCCATGAAGACCTCTATATTAGAAGAGTTTTCTTGTCTTCTCCAGAGCCTTTGAGCACAACACGAGATCAAATGTTTACAAATTTATATTATTGATGGTCAGTAGCATGTAGATCGAGATGAAGAGTAGGTTTGCTGAAAGTTGGTAATAACTTTCAGGGGGAGATGAAACACCAAATAAAACTTTAACATGTTGCAAAATGAGAGAAAGGCGTGTGTATATGATAATATAATTTTGAAAGGAAAACTCTATTGCAAGTACCAATAAGCAATAAATAGAAACCATGTAAAGGATGGCAAGTAAAATGAAATGTACATTAATTTGTCATACGAGAAAGTATACATATGTGACTAAAACAATAAAAGGCTAGCTAGTGATCAATTTTGACTCTAACTATATTGGAAATCAACATTGGTATTTTCATTTGGTAGGGATTGAAGGTTGCAATTCTAATTGCGAAAGGGGCAAAATATGAAGGAGTGCCTCTTCCTCTTTTCGAAGTGATACATATGAAGCGTCTTTCATCTTCGCACAACACTCAAAGGAGAATGATGATGCAATTCACATTCCTTCTAATGTTGTAGTGCATGGCATTGTTGTGAAGGTCAAACATTGTTGTTCATTTTAACCAATGTCAATGCTTGACATTGTTAATGACAATCCTTGGGATTTATAGATAGTCAATGCCCAGTCTATGTTGAGAGGGATTTCTTTCTCGTTACTACAATTTATGGGTGGAATTGATATGTGCTTAAGTTGATATTGGTCTTCATAGCTTTTTTGACAACTCTTATATCCATACTCACAAGATTCCTCTGTAGAAAAATCGAACTGGTTGGTTGGGATATTTCTAGTTATGGCAAAGCAGATTGTGTTGTTTCCTTGCTCAGCGCAGTTATCATCATATAACTTTCATCTCATAAATTTAAGACAAGTGAGAGGTAGGACACTGTTTGTTGGTCATTTGGGCCATGGATCTAATGTTTCTATTTCTTTTAAGGAGGGGAACTCCTTGTTAGGCCTTAGGTTAATTACCCACTGGTAGCTGTGTCATATGTTGGGAGAGTCACCACTTTGAGCAACTGCGCTGAGCAAAGAAACAAAACTAGTTGGGGTTTGTGTGTGCCACCCTCACTGTATTTGAAAAGAGACCATTCATAGATATTAGGACTATAAGATAAGAAATAGTGATATGAAAAAACTTTGATTGTTATAGTTTATTTGAGTTTATTTTTACATTTAAAAAAAACATTTAATATTTTTAGATGTCTTTATTTTGGTTGATTGTAGGGTTTGACCATGTACACATCCTAGTGTTTCAAATGCCCCTACTTTTCCCCGCCTTTATGGATTCCAATGGAAAATCTAAGAGTTTTAAATGTGGATGGAATGGAATTGGAAACATTGTGGCATAGAAAATCACAAGTAAATATAAATTGGCCAAACTTAATATTATCGTGTTTATTCAGTATTGGTATATTTCTTATATACATTGAAACACATGTGTACATTTTGCAGGATCCTTTGCAGTTACAGGAGTTGAACATTACTGCTCCCCTTTCAAAGATTCCAAATTCCATAGGGAAGTTGAAGCACCTTGAAGGTATTTATGTCTCATCAGCAAAGAAGATTAAGACATTGCGAAAAGAGTTTGTGATCTGTTGTCTTTGAAGAGATTCGAGTTATTACACGATTCCAAAATAAAGTCACTGCCAAATGCCTTCGAGAATTTAAAATACCTTGAATACATCAAACTTTCAAAGGCCTACAATTTGGAGAGCCTTCCAAATTCCTTCAGTAACTTAGTTTGGCTTAAATATCTTGAATTGAGTGGTTCCTCCAAAATTAAGCCAGTGCAAGATTCCTTTGGGAATTTAAGTAGCCCCAAACACATTGATCTGTTTAGCGCCACGAATTTGGAGCAGATTACAAATTCCTTTGAGAAATTTTAATTTGACTTAAATATCTCAATTTGTATCTTTGTTGTAGTTTATCCATATCGAGCGGAACACTTGAAAATATCTATACGTGAGAATACTTGAATTTATCCCTACATTCTCGTAACTATCTGAATTCATCCAGGATTGCAAAGAGAAATAACTATCTGAATACTTCTATGTGTAGGGAAGCAAGTAATGTTATCTTGCAAATTATGGATCCAATCAAGATTATTAAATGGTGCACTTGGAGTGGCCATGCAAATTATATACACACTTGGGTCTATCCCTCCTAAGTTACCACCCTATGTTTTCGTGACAATTGATAATTACATGGGACCAATTTCAACCTAAGTACATATCAATTTCACCCATAAATTGAAGTAACACGAAACAAATCCCTCTCAAGATGGCATGCGCATTGACTATTCATAAATCTCAAGGATTGGCATTAACAATGTCAACCATTGACATTGGTAACAATGAACACCAATGTTTGACCCTCACATCAATGCCATGCACTACAACATTAGAAGGAATATGAATTGCATCATCGTTCTCCTTCGAATGCTATGCAAAGATGAAATACGCTTCATATGCCTCACTTCGAAAAAAGAAAGAGGCACTCTATTTTTTGTCCATTTCGCACTTAAAATTGCAATCTTCAATCCCTACACTCCCCCTACCAAATGAAAATACCAATGTTAATTTCCAATATAATTAGAGTCAAACTTGATCGCTACCTAGCATTTTATTGTTTTAGTCACATATGTATACTTTCTCGTATGACAATTTAATGTACATTTCATTTTACTTGCCATCCTTTACATGGGTTTCTATTTATTGCTTATTGGTACTTGCAATAGAGTTTTCCTTCCAATTTCATCAACTACTATGACTACATAAAATAGTTAAACTTGCTTTCAACCCATAAAATTATATTATGTACATACACACAACTTTCTCTCATTTTCTTCTGTGTTTCATTCCCCTAGCTTTAGGAGTATGCTAGTTAATATTATTTTATAGTGTTATGATGATAGACCATTTTTTGTTTATGAGACTTTTTTATTCCAAAAATAAAAACTATACTTTAATTAGTATATATTAAAATGGTTTGAGTTGGTCTATAAAATTTTAAAAAGAAAGTGGTTATTCGATTTTCTTTATACTTTTATTTTTATAATAAAAAAAATTAATGTAAATGAATGCAAAACATTTACATCCTGATTTTAATCTTATCTCTTTATATATCATAAATAACTAAATTGATATCCTTATTATATTAAAATAATCCAATTTTATTTATTTATATCTATATTTATATAATTTAAGTTTTTTAAAACATAAATTTATACATTACATTAATAAATTTAAATCCTTTTCCATCTAATAAATATCTTTAATAGTTATTTTTAGAATGAGACAAAACAACAATATTTTCATTTAATAAATATTATAAATATCCTTAATAATTAGAATCGGACAAAACCATAAATTCTTGGTAATTATTTGATTGGACCGGGCCGTGAACTAGTTGGTAGATGTCGTGAATAAGTAAATAAAATCACTCACAATGATCACCCTCAACCCTTTTCATAAAAGTAGTTAATGTCTATATCAGAGGGCAACCGGCTTCCACAACGGCTATAAAAATTAGTTTGGGTCCAGCCTCCAGGCTTCCAGCTCCTTCTTAGGGCATAAACACCATTTAACAAATAAAGCTAGAGCTAACAACGAGCTCTTTCATGTGTACGAAGAATCATTTCTCACAGGCAATATCGTCTGGTAATGGATATGAATTTACTTAACCATGTATATACATTTGCAATAGAGAATAATTTTGACTTAATCATGTATATGTACGTTTGCAAGGAAATAAGAATGTTATTAACAACTAACATGGCCATCATAATCCTCATTTTAGAAGATAAAAGTTTCCAATAAGTTCTCGACAATCCGATTTTCACTAGATTGAGAAAGTTCCTTACAAGTTATCAAGTTCAGTAGAAAGTCTAAACTTGAGAACAAGTTTCCTAAAAACAGAGAAAAGTTCCCTTACTATGTTATACTATGTTACATATCTATGGTGGGAAGGTTACTCACAATTAAATTATAGTGGGAAGGTTACTCATAATTAAATTATTATGAAATATAGTTTTTTAATTCTTTCCACTGGGTGCCTCAGCCTTTCACCAATAATCTGGTATGAATTTTTTCACTTAAAAAATATCCATATTAAAATATAGGTTTAAAGTTTAACGAGTTGAATGAAGCCATATCCTAGATGGTACTTTTGGGAAACTAGCTCAGAACTCCATCCATCCTTTATTTTATTTTTTACCAATCCTTATAATTCTTGTTTTGTAATTCCAACTCGATCTCGCTCAGATTTAAATATGTAACCGACATTCATTTATTTAATTGTGTAAAGAGTACCAAGTAAATATATATTTATGTATGGAATCACAAAGAAGCATAAAAATATCAATGTCAAATATTTATGTATGTAATAATAATAAAAAAGCATAAAAATATCAATGTGAAAGGAAGAGAAATAAACATTAATTGCAATAATTATTAACTATCTTAATAGAAAACTAAATCAGGAAGTATAAAAATATCAATGTCAAATGAAGGGAGATAAATATTAATTGTAATAATTATTATTTATTTTGATAAAAAACTAAATCTAGACTTTTCATTATAAAAATAATTATTAATTATTTCAATAAAAAACTAAATCACAAAGTATAAAAATATGAAGGTTGATAAACATTAATTATAATAATTATTAACTATCTCAATAGAAAACTAAATCTAGAGCTTTCATTATATAACCATATGTACCATATATAAATATTTATTTATAATTATTATTAACTATCTCAATAAAAAACAAAATCTGGAATGTGAAATAGATATAAATATTTATTTGGAATAACGAATCGCATTAAAAAAGAGGAATTTGGATCTTTCATTATGATGAACAACACGTCGTTGTATTGGGCTGTATTGAAATTCTTTTAAAGGATTCAATGGTTTGGTTTGTTCCTTAATATAATATGAACTGGGAAATTATTAGAACCTTGAATGAAAGTCGCCTTTACTATATTCTGATCTACATTGTTAAGATTTTGACTAAATCTGTAGAATACATTTCTAAGCATTGACTTATTGCTGTGTCCAAAGATCAAACGATATTGGTACTCTGTATATGTTATATTTTTGTTAGTTATTAAAATAGATTAAAATTTTCTTTGAGAATGATATGAAATGAAAGTTATTTAACTATATTTTAATTAATTAAAGAATCCAATTATCTAAATATATAATTACATATTTATCTAATTTAAAAATTATATTGATAAGTACATTATGTATTTAACTTTACCTTTAATTGCGTCGAGAGGCTCTCTACAGCTCAGTATGGGGGAGATCTTGTAACTTGATGTAACATTTGTTACATGTCCCCAAAAAATAATAGTGATAGTGAATATTATGGCAGAGATTTTGTAACGTGATGTAACTTTTGTAACATGTGGGCAAAAAATAATAGTGGATGTAACTTTAGTAACATGTGGGAAAAAAATAATAGGGATAGTGAATATTATGGGAGAGATTTTGTAACACAAAATAAAAAATAATATCACTTTCTTAAAGTTATTTTTATTAATAAAAAATAAATTTTCTTATAGGCCAAAATAAATGCTAGCCACAAAAACAATCTAATAAGCGGGAGATGTTGTAAATGTTGTAATCTTCCTAGTTCCTACCTAACAAAACAATAAAAAAGTAAAAATTTAATTATCCGTAAAAAAAATATGCCGGTCAAGAAAAAAACACAAAATTGAATTATGCCCCAAAAAATGTTGGCCTTGCACATGGTTTTAAAACCATGTGCAAGGCATTCTAAACAACCCATGGTTTTATTGTACATGGTTTAGGAGGCTTTGCACATGGTTTTTAAACCATGTGCAAGGCCTCCTAAACAACCCATGGTTTTATTGTGCATGGTTTATGAGGGCCTTGTAAATGCTTTTAAGACCATGTGCAAGGCCTCCTAAACAACCACGATTGTAGGAGGGCCTTGCATATGGTTTTAAAACCATGTGTGGAGAAATGATGCACTGTTCGTTCCTAACAAAATAAAAAATAATAAAAATATTATATGTTGGCCATAAATAATATTAAATATTAATAATAATAAAAATATATGTGGACCTTCAATAAAAAGATGTGTCTTTTGGTTTGAATCAAATCAATGGATACCTAAGAAGAGGTTTGCACCTCGAGAGATTTGATCCATCTCACGGCTGCCTAGGATTTGGATCTACACTGGTATATCTAAAAGCCATGTGAACGGTATACTTTAATTAATTGAAGAGTTCTAACACACTTCAATTTCGTAAATAAAAACAAAAATTTACATGTATTGATTTAGTAGTAATTAACTAGCACTTTACTCATCTTGCATAAATCTTCTTCTGCTACTTACTATGTCAGGTTTCTTCTCCGCTTGAGTAATGGTCAATCATCCTGTTTCCTTGTTTTTATTTTAAAGATTTATTAGGGCTTTAGTAGCCCTAAGGATGGGGAGACTATCCATAATCTTAATCCCATCCAATAATGTAATAAGGCTGTCAATTGAGGTTTAAAGGCCACGAGCCTCACCATAGCTTAATGTAGCACACCTCAAAATTTGTAACTAAACATGAAGATGAAGTTTTACCATTCCCTTACTTTTACTTTAATAGTTTTTACTAGGGCTTTAGTAGCCCCAAGGATTGGGTGATTATACCATAGTCTTGATCCCATCCATTAATGTAATAAGGTTTCTATTAAAGATTAGAGGCCATGGCCTTACCATAGCCTAAGCGCATGGTGTGAACATGTAAAGACTTGAGTCCTAAGGTGCGATGGTATAAGGTTGTAATGCTTGTTCATATGAATAAAACTTGGATTTAGCCAAGGGTTGCAACGTTAATTTATTATATGTGTTGGTTTACATGGTTGTGGCAATAATGTTTTATGTTATGGTTTTTACCAAGTTCTTAATGATTTGGACAATGATTATACTTCATTATTTATTCTGACCAAGAGTTATTATCTGTCCTAGGTTGAATTTGGAATTAAAGGGGTGTCGTGGCTGCAAGTTGACAGTGCATCCAGGCCTTCCACACAGGTTTTAAGACCTCACTTTAGTCGTCCATCTACCATACTCTGCTACTAGTTTTTGGAAAGAGTTTTATTGCGTTGGAAAACTGTCTGAACCCTTCGTTTGTTTGGTTTGCTAGAGGAAAGGAGTTGAGCTCTGCTCTGTTCATGGTGAAAAGTTGTTTTTTCATAGTGTAACTTCTTCTTGTGTTTGACTGTGATGACATGGTTCCTTTCCAAGGTACTTGTGTGCTCAATCATGGCCTTCAAGGCTGTCTGCAATTGGTTGCTTTGCCTTCACGAGCTCAATCATCCATTCCAAAATGTCGCTACCTTTTACCAGTTAATCCATTTACTGGTTAACAATATTTGTAAAGATCATTTTTATATTTGTTTGAATTTTTTTAAATCCCTAACAGATAGGCATTGTTGGTTGTTGCAGGAAGAGGAGGGATAAGGGTAACCTTGGAGGTGTCGACCACTGGCCCTCTCTACAACTTGCCCAAGGTATGGATATGAATTTTTTTTTCTTTTAGGATACTAGCTCGTATATTTTCTTGCATACATTTAAATTCTAATTGGGTTTTAAACTGTTGCAAGTGGAGGGTGTTGGAGAGGGAGGTGACAGGGTCACCTCCTCCCAAGCTCATGTTTTTAAATTCCCAGGTATTCCATGCCCTAGCATCACTGCTCTTGATTATTTCTGTTTTCAATTTGAAAGGTTTTTCCCACCATGTTTACAATTTGATGGTTTTTTAAAAAATGCAGGTACTAGATGCCTACGCAAAGGGAGTTGAGAAGGGGTAGTGCTCTAGTTTTACGATAAGTTTCTAAAATGTTTTTAAACTAAAACCTTAGGGTTTATGTTTTTGTTTTAACTTTTATTTTTGTAGAGGGTTTTACAACCACTTTGTCTCGGCATCGTGCTTAGATGTTTTGTTACTCGATTGTTGTTAGATTTTTAACATTTAATCTATATGATCTTAGGATCTTATCTGAGAGAATAAAAGGCACAACAATCAATCATAAGAGACAATGAACACAAATATTTTCCTCGGGGAAACCATAAAGGAGAAAACCCCTCAACTTCCTCAAAGATAGAATTAGCACCAAAAGTAAAACCCAAACACAGTAAGATGATCTCTCGACAGTAGCATTCTCTCTCTCTCTCTTCTCCCAACTTATTCTTTCTCTCTCAGTTATGGGATACAACTAAGTGTGAGTGAATGTGTGTTAAGTAGAGAGGCTCCCTCTCTATTTATACTAATTCCTGACTTGACAATAAATCACTAGGGATGACTTCTCTAGGAGAGTCTGATAACCCTAGGGTCCCACAACTGCGGGGACTTTAACCCTTGATCAATGAGGGTTACACTCTGTGACTTTAAATGACTTGTTTACATTATTGAATCTCCCAATAGGAACATCAGGGCATGACATGACTCAATTACAGTATAGATACTTCTTGATATAAAAATCGGGGTACAATACATAAGATATACAAGTGAATACATTTCGAAGTTACAAATACATCAACACTCCCTCTTAACTAGGAAGGTATTCTCTCGACACAATTTATCAGCACAAGTCTTTTTCTCTGTATCATCTGGATCAACCTCAAGTCATCTTCATCTTCAAGTCATCTTCATCAAGTCTGAATCATCACTGGATCTGGATCATCATTGGATCATCATCAAGTATGGATCATCACTGGATCATCATCAAGTCTCGATCATCACTTGATCTAGAGCATCACTAGATCATCATCAAGTCTGGATCATCACTTGATATAGAGCATCAATGGATCATCATCAAGTCTGGATCATCACTTGATCTAGATCATCACTGGATCATCATCAAGTCTGGATCATCACTTGATCTGGATCGTCACTGGGTCATCATCACTAGTGCTATCTCAATTCGACTCGTCATAGGAATTTCTACAGAGCTAGCCCTTTTTCATGCTGGTTGTAGGCCTAGCCTTCATGTAGGTCTTCATCATCTTCAACACTTATATCTAACCATGGAATGAACCATGTCAGAAAGGAACGCCCAACACTTACATTTGACCATGGGAGGAACACATCCAAGAACCATGTCAGAAAGACACACCCAACACTCACATCTGACCATTGGAGGAACACATCTAAAACCCATGTCAGAAAGGCCCAACACTCACATCAGAATTCATATTGTCAGAAAGGATTTGCACTTACATCCGACCTCATCTTGTTAGAAAGGCTAGCACTTACATCTGACCTCATCTTGTCAGAAAGGCTATACACTTACATCCGATCATGTGGGAACACATCCCGCAATCACATCAGAATGGATTTGCACTTATATCTAATCATGTGGGAACACATCCCTCAATCACATCAGAATGGCTCTGCACTGATCATGTGGGAACACATCCCATAATCACATCAGAATATCTGTGCACTTACATTTGATCATGTGGTAACAAAAACCACAATCACATGAGAGCATCTCTGCACTTACATCTGATCATGTGAAGCTCAGCCTTCCACCATGTCAGAAAGGCCAACGGACACATTAATTCCCTTTGGAGGGAACCTCGATCTAGAGAACACCAAGCTTCTCCCTGAAGTACTCAAACTTCACTCTAGCTAATGGTTTGGCTAGCACATCAGCTATCCACTCATCCGTCACAACATATTGGAGCTTCACTGCTCCTCTCTACACCATATCCCCGATATAGTGATATTTGATCTCAATATGCTTTAACTTGTCATGGAACAATGGGTTCTTCGACAGCTTCACACAGCTCTGGATGTCGCAATATATACAAGTAACATCCATTTGGAGATCAAATAAATTAGACAATAGCTTTCTCAGCCACACTGCCTCACAACTTACCGAACAAGCTGCAACATACTCTGCTTCGACTGTACTCAATACCACAAAGGATTGCTTCCTGCTAAACCAGGAGATCACACCTAATCCCATACTGAAGCAACACCTTGAAGTGCTCTTTCTATCAATGGCATTTCCTGCCCAATCCAAATCCACATGACCTTCTAGGTTAATCTTCTGATTCGCCTCATACTTGAGCCCATAATCAACTGTACTCTTTAGGTACCTAAGAATATGCTTTGCAGCAATTAAGTGAACATGTCTCAGATCCATCAGGATTTGACTCAATGTGTTCATAGCAAAGCAAATATATGGTATCATATTTGTTAGGTACATCAAGGAACCAATCATTTGATGATACATCGTAGCATCAACCGATTCTGATGAAGCATCACTCCATAGCTTCAGGTCGATTCCATAGGTGTGGCCATGGCCTTGTAGTCCATCATCCCAAACCTCTTCAGGATCTCTACTACATACTTCCCTTGTCCTAGGGAAATTCCATCTGCATTCTGCCACACCTCCATGCCTAGAAAGTAGTGCATCATACCAAATTCCTTCATTTCGAACTCGGCAGCAAGCTTCCTCTTTGCATCAGCAATCAACCCATCCTCACCTATTACAAATAGATCATATACATATAGTAGGAGTATCACTGGGGTCCCTTCTTCAACCTTGTAGTAAAGGTTGGGATCCACTTTACTCTTGGTAAAGCCCAAACTGGATAGGAAGCTGTCAGTTCTGTCGTACCATGTCCTGGGTGCATGTTTCAAACCATATAGGGATTTCTTTAACTTACACACATGAGTCTCTCTGTCATGTGTCTCAAAACTGAGTGGTTGTTCCACATATACTTCCTATTCTACTACACCATTCAAGAAAGTTGTCTTGACATCTATCTGGTGTACTTTCCACTTCATTACTGCAACTAAAGCAAGTACTGATCTGATGGAAGTATGTTTGGCTACAGGTGCAAAGGTTTCTTCATAATCTATTCCTTCTTTCTGGGAGAAACCACAAGCCACAAATCTTGCTTTATATTTCTCCATGCTACCATCTGCAGCATGCTTGATCTTATAGATCCATTTAGACTTCCCCTCTAGTCTTGGGACAACATCCCAAACATTATTCTTCATGATCAATTGATACTCTTCGATCATAGCATCCTTCCATTCTTTCTTTTATGTTGCTTCGTCATGATTGGAAGGTTCTTTATCAATGAAGTCACATAATAGGGCTACATAACTAGAGCAAGACCTGGTTCTTTTCCTCTCTCTGTGTATCTCTTCTAGAGCCCCATATCTTTATGTACCTTGGATAGATTCTAATACCCAAGTAGGTTTCCTCTTGTGAGGATTCTTCTCCTGAGGTGGATCTACAGGTTCTTGAGGTTCTTCTATTTCTCTATCTTCTTCTTGAGTTTCATCGTTCATGGTTGTGTCATGAATTTTGGGTACTTATGTTTCTTCATGGTTCTTCAGTAGGTCTCTTTCTGGATTTGTTGTAAGATGAGTCTTCGTAAAATGTTACGTCCCTACTGATGTCGATCTTCTTGAATCCTAAGAAGTATATTCTGTAAGCCTTCGAGCTTTCAGAGTATCCCACAAATATACCCTTCCTTCTTGAAGGATCTAACTTTGTCCTCTTTTCTTTTGGAATGTGAATGTATACTGGACACCCAAATATTCTGAGATGACTGACTTCTGGTTTCTTTCCGAAAAACACTTCTTCAGGTGTCTCGTTCTCAAGTACTCTATGTGGAGTACGGTTTTGTACATACGCAACTGTCCTGGCAGTTTCTGCCCATAGATGCATAGGAATATCTTGATCATGAAGCATTTCCCTTATAGCTTCCATGATCGTTCTATTCTTTCTTTCTGCAACCCGATTTTGTTGTGGATTATATGGAGTGGTCAACTCCCTTTTAATCCCCGAATATTTGCATAATTCCTTGAATTCATTTGATATGAATTCTCCGCCATTGTCTAATAAAAAAATCTTGATCTTCTTCTCTGTATAGTTTTTTATTAAGGCTTTGAATTCCTTAAACTTGATGAATACTTCGTCTTTGTTCTTCATAAAGTATATCCATGTCTTCCTAGAAACATCATCAATGAAAGAAACATAGTATACATACCTGCTTAATGAATTGGATGACATTGGACCGCATACATCAGAGTGAATGATTTCCAAGATTCCTTTAGCCTTGCTTTCACTACTTGGAAATGTCTTCTTTGTGTTCTTTCCTTTTGCACATCCCTTGCATACTCCTTCATGTTTTGCTTGTATTTATGGAAGACCTTCAACAACTTTGCTTGCAAGTGATACTGTCCTATAGTGCACATGTGCACACCTTCTATGCCAAATTTCATTTAGTTCTACTGAGTCATGAACCAAAGCTTGTTCTGGTTGGCCCTTTAATCTGTATAGTCCTCCCTCTTGTTCACCAATTACTACTGCATCGTCAATAGTATTTCTTTTTAGCCACATGAGAACTTGTCCATCTATAAATGAAACTCTCATTCCTTTGCATCTAATGCAGAGATGGAGATACGGTTATTCTTTATTCCCGATACAGATAGTGACATCCTTCATTTTCATAGACTTTCCATAATCTAATTTGTAGGAGGATTCTCCACTACCTTTTATTGGATACTGGTATTCATCCCCAAGTTTCACCTTGTGGGGTGATTCATGTTCTGATAGTTTCACAAATGATTCTTTGAATCCCATCATGTGTTTGGAAGCCCCACTGTCTATAATCCAATCATTTCTTCCATGTGTGATGTTTCCCGTGAGTACTGAAATCAATTCATCACTTGAAGAATCATCACTGTCTTGTTTGATTCTCTTCTTGGAAGGATCATTATCTTCTGTAGCATGAGCATGATGTCTTTTCTTGTTTTCCTTCCTCTTGTGAGATCTATCTTTGTTTCTAGGACAATCTCTTGCAATATGTCCTCTTTCATCACATGTATAGAAAATGAACTTAGACAAATCTTTGTTATATTTTCTAGTGTTTTTTCTTCTAGAGAGAGTGCTTACCTCTGTGATGGTCTGTTATGCTTTTCTTGGACTGTATTGTGAGAGCTTCATATTCACTTCCCATATTTTCTTCTCATGCTAATATTCGAGCTTATTCTTGTGATCATTCCTCCCACAGTCTGCTAAACTTGACTAGCTTCTTTCTGGCACAGATCCCTTGAATGAAAGAGTCCCATGCCCTAGGAAGACCATTCAAGGTGGTCATCACAATTTCTGCATTCTCTACTTCTTCATCTACCGCTTCAAGCTATTCCTTGATCTGAGAGACCCTTGTAAAATAAGACTGGATGAGAATATCCATATTGAGATGTGGATTATAAAGGAATTTGGAACATCCTATTTAGTCAAGTCAAGCCATCAAATGAAAGTACTCTTTTTATTAACTTTCAATTAATTTTGTTGTAAATTTTGTGTTCTTTAATGCATAGGTAATTGATGACAATATTTTGTTTAAATTGTATGATTATTTTCTACTATTTTGTATTTATTGGCTTGCATGTTTATGAGGGGCCTCCCTATCCAAATGTAGAATTAGTTGTGATTGACGAACAATTTGAGGTGCATAGAGCTAGCCTTGGGGATTTCATTCAATCGACTTCTAAAATAGCAGATGTGTTCATAGGATATTAAAGAGTATCCCTAATTTCACTAGATATTGGAAAATCCCTCCCTAAAGTGTAGTTTTATACACCCAATACGCCTTTCATATTAAAAAACCACTTGTTTTCACTATATATTGTGATTGTTATCATTTTGGAAGTTTGATTGACATTTATGAATCATCATTGTATTTGAGTCTTTTGAAACCTTAATTTGGGGTGAAGTTCCAGAATCACTTATGAAATTTTGTGTTTCATGTCATATGGTATGCATGCTTGCCACTTTAAAGACTATCCTTGGCATCATTGAATATGTATTATCCTACAAACTGATACATGGAATCCACAATATCTTATAATTTCTTGTTTAGGTTATTTAACTCTGTGAAAAGATCAACAAGATTATTCAAACAAAATTAAAAAGAGAAAATCATTTCCTTTTGATACCATTAGAAAATCTATTAGATGAATATCTTTAAAGAAATGTATATAGTGCTATTTCACATCCTAATTTTTTTTGCTTTATATATTTATTGGATTATTTTGTTGTTAAGTATTTATCCATTACTTTTTTAAACTCAGTGATGTCAAAGATAGACTCCATGAATCCTAAGTGGGCCTGTGCAAGAAGATGAGGGACCTTTTTGTGCACGTTAGATGCAATAGAAACTTGAAAAATCAGGCATCCCTCAACTTACTTGGATTTTTTGAGATACTTATGCAAAATATCTTGCATTGAGTAAAAAACATGAAATATAGGAAATTGAATCACCTTTCCGAATATATAACTTTTATGTATCGAAAATTTGCATACCTATGTCAAATTTCATTTTTCCTAATAGGCACTTTTTATTTTTCAGGGAAATTATAAGGTATATGTTTTTGTGGGTGCAGCCTTTGAGGGCCTAAATGATCGAATCAAGCTACAAAAATTGACATCCATGTATATAACCCATAGCACTAGCGCGGAATTATTTTTTGAAAATTAAATTAGTAATTTTATAATATTTTTATAATTGTCTAAGTGAGAAAACCTCAAAAATGGTACGTGTTTTGTGGGTGTAGCCTTTGAAGGTCTTAATGCAAAAATCATGAAATGGGGTTTTGATAGAACGTAGAGGTTAGTGTCTACTTGTGCACCATACAATTTTTGTTTGAAGTGATCAAGAATTGAAAAAGTTATAGGAGAAACACTAACAGTGTGTTTTTTGAGTTGAGGAGTGATGACAGAAGATAAATAAGAAAAAATAGAAAAAATTATGTATTCTTGTTAAAATTTACATATTTAGAATCTGCAAAAAAAACCATATCTGTTTCTAAAATCTCATAAAAAATGGAGGTGTGCAGCACAATCAGACAAACCGTTAAACATGAGCATATTGAAAACATGGATATAATGCTGAATTTGCCATGGTTTATCATACTACAAGGCACAATCATGTTAATCCGAAGCAAAGTACAAAGTAGACACATAGGAATAGGAATTCCATGAAATCATGGGTGGAGGCTCAGCCTTATCATTTGGAGGGAATAAAAATTTGAATTTGACAATACGTGCGCGCGATATAACACTACAAAATGCGTGCGCGTTATATAAACACAAAATGTGAGCGCGTTATGTTCATATAAATCGCGTGTGCGATATGTGAAACCAAAAAATAGCTCCA
>LPNX010956689.1:0-10966 GCA_001517045.1 Pseudotsuga menziesii | reverse complement strand
CAAGCACTAAACAACTCGCAGTTTGCTTCTATAGTTTGAAATTCCTGTCTAATGAAATCCACTAAACTCTTACTGTTCCAACTGTGTATTTCTTCCTCTTCCTCTCTGTCTCTCTTACTTTGTTACTCTCCCTATTCATCCATGTCTAAAACAATCTGTTAAATAAAATAATTTGGATGATGAAGATTCATGGATAACGTACCCAATTTGGGACAAAATCCATCTCGATTCTTAAATTACCCATAGGATAAGAATCCATTCCTATATTAGGAGAAAAATGGCATGAAATGAGGATTGAATTCAAAGCTCCATATCTTAATATATTTGTATAACCTGAAAAACTAAATACATCAATGTAACTTCCAAATTAAACTAGGATTGTTCATCTAATCTAATGTCAAGCAAGCTAGACCATCGATCACTATGACCTTCATTGTTCAGTGCTGACTTTCTGATGTTGAATTTCCAATGCTGACCTTATTTGACTATTTTTACCCCGACTTCGGAAGTTGAAGGTCAAAAATGGCAACATAACTTCCTCGATTGACCTTTCGACTCCCAACTCCCGACCATCCTGATGTCATAAGTCGATAGCCGACAGTTAGCACAGTATCGACACAACTGTCATATCCTATCCTGAATTTCAATCGCGACCTAATCATATTCAAAAATCATAGATAGGCCCTGCTTCCACATGTCACTTGTCGAAAGGTAATTGGTCCAAATCTCAAAAGTTCAAATGGTGATAATTTTCACATCCAAAGTCTAAATTTGACAAAATGGGCATAACATAAATATTTCGGTAAGATCTATACAACTGTTACATTTTATTAAGCATTTGAAGAGTTTGAATTTCAGTCACTTGGGATATCCACCTGGATCAAACCTCCCCACTGGAAGCTTTTGGATCCAAAAATTTTGGTTTATACTGAAAGCGAGAGTGGGGCTCCCTCACCTTTCCAACCTCCATCCATTTTTATTTACTCAGATTCATCCCTTTAAGGCCTATTCAAAGGTACTCTACAAAACCCCAATATGAATTCCTTACCTTTCAGTCAAAGATGACATATTCCTCATATAATCTAGTGATATATCATCAATAGAAGGAATCTGTACATCAGTCTCCTCTTCCATCATCATAGGAGCTTCATACAACTTAAGATTCTCAATATTCACAACTAAATATTTCTGCATCTATGGAGGCAAGTTCAAGCGAAAAGCATTAGTGCCCACCTTTATAAAATTTCAAAAGGACCATACTTGATTGGCTTAATATTTTTGCATTCTCCTTTCAATCTTTCTTTACTAGTATATAATCAAATTTTGTCACCAAATTGAAATTGATGATCAACTTGATGCATATCATTCCTAGCATTATACTTTTCCTGGGTTTTCTCCAACTGTTCTTGCACTGCTCATTTCACTACTTGCATTTGTTGAATGAACTTAAAAGATGCATTGGCATCAGGATGCCCATCTACCACATTTTATTTTCCAAAAGAAAAATCTAGTGGTGTTTTGGGTGAATATCCAAAACAAGTCTCAAAATGATATTTCTTATTAGAAGAGTGTGTTTCCTTATTGTAAGCATGTTGTATGTATTACAACTTTTCATCCCAAAGCTTAGGATATTTATTGTAGTATCCTTGAAGAAGATGAATAATTGTTTTATTTACTACCTCTATATGTCTGTCGGTTTGTGGATGAAATGTTGTGATCTTCCTAAGTTTAGTATCCATAAGACCCCATAATTTTGACCAAAACTTTCCCAAGAATTAGGAATCTTGATAAGATACAATGGAAACAGGAAACCCAAAATGAACCCAAAAAAACTGGAAGAAAAAGTGAGTTGTTAGTTGTGACTTGCTTCTTACATGGTATCAAAATGAACATTTTCTTGAGCTTGTCCACTCCTGCAAACAAATAATCATGCCCTTTATGAGACAAAGGTAATCCTCCAACAAAGTCCATAGAAATACTTTCCCAAGGACAGGAAGGAACTAGAAGAGGCGTCTACACTCCCAATTTTCTATTGCTAGGTTTACTGGTCGTACACATCACAAAACCCCTTATATATTTAGAAACTATTTCCCATGTTTGCGACCAATAACAGTACCTTTTCAATTGTGACAGTGTTTTACCTACTCCAAAATGGCCACCAATGTGGGAGGAATGTGCTTCTCTAATTACATGTATCCTTTCTTCCTATGGGATACAAAGTTTTCCCATGCAGTATAAAGGTTATTATGCAAATAATAATTCTTCTCTTCTATTTTTTTCCATGGATTAATGAAGCATACACATTCTTAAAATATTTATCTTCATCATATTGTTCAATATAACTTTCTTGTGCCAATAAATTATTTTGAAGAATGATGGATGCAGTCATGCGATGTCTAGACAACATATCAACTACTTTGTTTTGAACCCCTTTCTTATATTTTATAATCAAATTGAACTATTTTAAAAACCCTATCCACCTAAATTTCTTGCTTTGGTGTAACTTTGTTTGTGAGTGCAATAATTGAAGTGGCTTATGATCGGTGTGTATAATATTTTCCTAACCCATTGGATAATGCTTCCATTTTTTAACAGAGTCTGTACCAATGCATATAGTTCCTTATCATAGGTAGGATAGTTACTTACCTCAGTTGAAAATGTTTCATAATGATAGAAGATGGGTCTTTGTCGTTGCATAAGAATAGATCACATGGAAAAGGCACTGGCATTTGTTTTGATCTAAAATGGTTGTCGTAAATATGGAAACTCCAAAACTAGTGTGGTGCTAATTATTTCCTTCAAAGTATCGAATCCTTTTTGTTGTTTTCCTCCCCACTGGAGAGATTTCTTAACACTTGTCAATGGATGTAATGTTGTTGCAATGGAGGTGTTGTGGGTGATTTCACACACCAAGAGGTGAAAAATGGGGTTCTACTGTCTTAGAGAAGCCAAGGTAGAAGGCACACAAGAGAGTGTCTCTTGCGGCACTAGTGTTGGGATGGTGCAATAAATGCAGGTGAACCCTAGTAAAATATGAGCCAAACTATGTGATCGAAAATATAAAATAAGGTGCAAAGGTTGTATGAGTTGTAAATGAAAAAGCAGGAAATGTAAATGTTTCGTTGTAAAATATGTAGTAAATTGAAACCATAAATAGTAATAGTAAAAGGTGATTGTAAATATCAATCGTAAGAGTAGAAACCCAAAATAGTAAAACTATAACCCATTCAAGAAACATGCAATAGAAATAAATGTTTCTTCTTTCATTATTTGGAATTGATAAGGCTTTACAACTGGTTTCGATTTAACTCGAACGATGATGGGCCCTTGTAGTTGCATGGTAGAATGTTCACCTAGTCTCCAATTATCACTAAGTCTCCACTTGAAGACTCTATGGGTGCCAAAATCGACAAGGGTTCCAAGCTCAAATGATGGCTAGAGTTTCTAGAGTAAGAATGGATGAGTGTCGGAAAGGAGAAGGGAACTTGTGTTTGTGTCAAATGGGGGCCTCTAACCTTCTATTTATAGGAATTTTTACCAATTGTAACCTTGCCCTTGTTTTTGGGCGCCCCATGGTATTATTCCATGGTTTTGAGATTGGTAACTTTTACCTTGGTTTTGGGAAACCCATGGTATTGATCCATGGTTTTGATATTGGTAACTTTTCCCTTGGTTTTGGGCACCTCATGTTATTGTTCCATGGTTTTGATATTTTTCCCACTTTTTTATTTTCAAATGTTTTCCCCTATTTTCTATTATTTTTGTATTTTGAAGAATATTTCCTTATTTTTATGTGAGAAAGTAAGTATTTTTGTCAAATATGGTAAAAAATAGTAGTTTTTTTGTTGGCGGATGCCAACCTTTAGGAAGTGGGTGTATGGATGAGATGACCAAGGGTAGTGAGCTTAGTGAACAAATTTGTGGTGTTAACGGGAGAAAAAAATGGCTAAGAACCTTCTTTAATATTGGACTCCACCAAGAAAGATCCTAACCTCTATGAATGTAATTTTCCTTGTCCAATTTACAATGATTTCGACCTAGATAGGATCGACCTTTAAATGACCTCCACCAATAATATGTCTTAAGTACACTAAATATTTTTTGAAAAAATCACATTTTGACATCTTTACATATAGTTTTTCCCTCCTTAATACATCAAGCACTTTTCTCACATGAGCAACATGATATTCCCAAGTGTGACTAAAAACAAGAATATCATCTAAGTAGACAATGACAAAATCATCGATGAATGG
This sequence comes from Pseudotsuga menziesii, assembly GCA_001517045.1. Taxonomy (NCBI): domain Eukaryota; kingdom Viridiplantae; phylum Streptophyta; class Pinopsida; order Pinales; family Pinaceae; genus Pseudotsuga; species Pseudotsuga menziesii. The sequence continues at coordinate 6,713 of LPNX010956689.1, read as the reverse complement.
TTGAAAGACATCATTCATAACTCTCATGAAGGTAGTTGGGGAATTACATAGCCCAAAAGGCATAGCCAACCACTTGTACAACCCCTATTTTGTCTTGAAAGAAGTCTTCCATATATCATTTTCATAGATTCTAATAAGATGGTAATCACTATGCAAGTCTAACTTAGAAAAAAAACTTCATGTTTCAATTGATCAAGTAAATCATCAATACATGGAAGTGTACATGTTATGGTAATCTTGTTCAAATGTCGGTAGTCGATGCACATTCTCCAATATCCATCCTTCTTTGGCACCAAAAATATGGGTGAACCACATGGTGAAGTACTTAGTCTAAGGATTCACCTTCCAACCAGATCCTGAATCTATTTCTTGATCTCTTCATTCTACATCATGGACATCCGGTACATGCCAATGTTTGGAAGTGGTACATCCTCCTACAGTTGTATCTCATGTTGTATCCCTCTCTTTGGTGGTAATATTGATGGCTCAAGAAATACTTCATCATATAAAAAAATTATTTTTACCATTTCATATTTATGCTTCATATCACCTCCTTCAAAGGATTTAGATGTGTCATCGGTATCCCCCTTGACTTTAATCATCATCAATAAAAAAATTCTTACTAGAATTCCCTAACCTTTTAATTTGTCCTCACCTCCTTCAAAGGATTTAGATGTGTCATCGGTATCCCCCTTGACTTTAATCATCATCAATAAAAAAATTCTTACTAGAATTCACTAACCTTTTAATTTGTCCTCCAGATATTAGTGACAAGCTTGTTTTCATATAATGTGCATGTATAACATATTTGATACCATCCTTGAAAATATGAAATTGATTCTTCTCCCTGTAAAATATGGCCTTCCAATCATACAAATATGGGATTGCAAGTGCAATACCACATATATCCAGTGGTACTATGTCAAGCTCTACCTCATCTTTGAACTTATCAGAAATTGCAAAATTCAATATACATTTGTTTGTTACTTGCAATTGTGAATCATTAGTAACCCATCTTAGTGGATATGGATTTTCATGAGGTATAGTAGCTAAACCCAGTTTCTTTACCACTTATTTAGAAACTAAATTGACTTGTGAAATGTATCAACTTTGTATGTTTCATAATGAATCAAATATGAAATATTTAAACTCATTTCTTATCATCTTGACTAGAAGAAGAATGTACACTTGCACTTGCATTTGCATGATGAGAAAGAGACATACATTTATATTTACGTTGGATTACAATAGCTGTGAACTTGGACTCATTACTAGAGTTAGGTCCTACATCTTGCAACACTAAAGCAATGTTCTTTGCTTTTCTTTTATCCTTATACCCTCCATACCTTTTTAGTCTTAATTCTAGATGTAACTTCCAAAATTGTGATACATAATGTCCCTTCTTGCAGCGGGAACATGAGGGATTCTCACCTTATTTCTTAATAGTGAAGTTTTTCTTACCTTTCCCTTTTCCCTCAAACTTATTTCCATTTGACTTGAAATGATTATTGGAATAATTCTCAACATCATTTTCCCACTTAGATTCAATATGGGTGGCTTGAACGCATTCTTCATCCAAATTGTTAGGGTTAAACATCAAGATAGTATTTCTTAAATAACCATGTAAACCACCTATATATTTAATAAGTGTTTCTTGGTTATAGAGAGGAATACCCAACACTAAAACCCTTTTCCTAAATTCTTATGTATAGTCCTGAACACTCTGTCCTTTACCTTGTTTGAAAATTCTCCAATCCATCATAACATGCTGCATATACCCTAATGAATAATTTTTTTTTCAATGTCGACACAAACTAATACCATGAGTAAATAACGTTACCTTTAACAAGCAATCCATCCTTAGTTTTTCTTTCCCACCATACAAGAGCAATACCTCCCAATCGAAGTGAGGCTAATTGGATTTTGGATTCATCTCCTGCCATATTTTGGATTTTGCAATAAAACTCTATTTTCTCAACCCAATCATCCAATATGTAAGCATTAACTTCCTCATTAAACATGGGAAAAATATACTTTAAGTCAAGCTTCAATAATGGTGTATTCATATCATAATTCTTGGAGAGATTTTTATGTGCATATGATGAAGTATTGGAAGAACTAGTATTAGAAAAAGACGACGATGATGAATATGATGGAGAAGTTGGAGTTTTAGGAGGATATACTCCATTACCATTTTTAGCGAGGTACTCCATATTTTTTTCATCCTCTTCCTTACCTTCCTCTCCAATAGTCTTTGATAATATGTAAACAATTTCTCTACTGTGTCATCCATTTGGTAGAAAGATTTTCAGAATTCCTTCTCATCTTCTTTCTGATAGTATTCATCTTCCATTTTCTTGGTCTGATTCGCATGACCAACTTTTGGGATGAAAGGATCAAGTTCTCCTTTACCATCTTTAAGATTATCCCTAGTTAGCATTCACAAACTCACAATTCTTCGGTTAAACTAGCTCTAATACCAACATGATTCGTAAACTCCAAGACCTTTTAGTTAACCAACAATAATTTAAATGTGAATTGTTCTTTAATTACTAAGATTCAATAAGGCATAAATGATAAGCTTAAAGAGAGCAATATGAATATAATTATGAGGATAAACAAAGAATGTAGCCATAAAAATGAATATTGTAGCTTGTTAACAGAGTTCGGCTCAAAATTCCTACATCTCCAAGTACACTTACAGTGCGACCGATTGAATTAATTATTCAAATGAGAAAGGTTACATCAATTATGGAGAATGACAGAAATATGATTTTGTACAAAGAGAATAGACATCCTCAATGCAATACCTCAAGTGTACAAAAAAGAGATTCACAATCTTCCATGTAGTATCTTCAAGCGTTGGACAAATCATTGTCTACTTCCACAATTTGAAATTCATATGTTTATTGAAGTGCATTGAACTCTTCTATTCCAACTGTGTATTTCTCCCTCTACCTCTTTGTATCTCTTACTCTGTCACTCTCCCTATTAATCCATGTCTAAAACAATCTATTAAATAGAAGAATTTGGATAGTGAAAATCCATGGATAACGTGCTCAATTTGGGACAAAATCCATCTCGATGCCCACATTACCTATAGGATAAGAATCCATTCCCAAATTAGGTGAAAAATGGCACAAAATGAGGATCAAAATCAAAGGTCAACGTCCAAATATCTTTGTGTAAAATGAAAAACCAAATCCACATGCATAACTTTCAATTTAAACCAGGGTTGTCGATCTAATCTAACGTTGATAAAGCTTGACCATTGATCACTATGACCCCTATTTTCGATGTTGACTATCCAATGCCATATATTTTGACTATTCTAACCCCAACGTCAAAATGCATACTTTGGAACTTGCAACACAACCTACCCTATTAACCTCCCGACTCCCAACTCCTGACTATCCCGATGTCATTAGTCAGTAGTCGATAGTCAACACAAGCTCAACGCAACTATCATATCCTCTCCCAAATTTTGATCACGATCTAATCAGATTTGGAAATCAAAGATATACCTTGCTTCCACATGTCATGTGTCGAAAGGTAATTGGTCCAAATTTCAAAACTTCAAATGATGATAACTTTCACATTGGAATTCCAAATTTGACAAAATGGGCATCACTAGAAAGTTTTTGGTAATACTATACAATTGTAAACTTTGCTTAAGCATTTGAATAGTTTGAGTTTAAGTCACTTGGGAGATCCACCTAGATCAGCAATACCATAGATTAAAACATTGGTTCCATTGTTTCTAGTACTAAACTAGGAAAAAACATGAGGAAGTGTACATAAATGGTGAGTAAGGAGGAAATCATATAAGAGTGGAACAAAAAAATGTGCATTCGGAATTATTCAAAAATAAACAAGTTGAATCTTTCCAAGGATAAAGAGAATTTCTTCACACAATATCATGAACAATTCATAGAGACCATTTGTCACAAAATAAAGAAGTTTCTCGATAGCGTTCATGAACAGACTAGATGTCTAGAATCAAATATTTTTAATGCATAATATTAGTAACAACTGAAAGACAAACTTACATGAGTGGGTCAAGAAGATAGAAGATGACTTTTGTGAAGAGAAATCCATAGAAGAAGGAATTTTTATGGATGAATCTAGGACTAGGTTCTATAATGACTTACATGATATTTGTTTCTGTATGATTCAATCTTTGCTTTACAAATTCTTAATTGAACAAGGAGACGACCATATAGTTGAACCTTGACCTCCTTTGGGCCTTGGATGCTCAAAATTGAAAAATATGCAATAATATTGGGAGTGCTTCATCCACGAATAGGAGTGGGGATATTTTCTTAGAAAATGAGTATCATTGATTATCCCACGATTATTGTCAATTAGTAGTTTGGTCAGTAATGAGGGGGTCTTCGACCACATGGAATGAATGAATATATTATGCTAGTAGAAAAAATAAAAATGGAACGAATATTAGTGAGAACTCAAGCATGACTTGATGAAAAATAGATGTTCAACCACAAGAAGAAAGATGAAATTCAAAAAATCAAAAGGAAGAAAAGACATACAAAATGGGAATAACTTAGGGACATTTTAAGTCTACTACGTAGAAAGAGGAATATGAAGAATCCAACTAAGAAGGTAAAGCATCCAAAAGGCCTACATGAGCCGAGGGAAATTTGAACAATTGAGAGAAAGGATGAGATGTCAACACTGATCATAGGACATCTTCTGATAAAGGAAACACTGAAATATTTACAAATTGTAATTCCTGAAGTTACAAGTCTCGTAGAATCACTCCCAATTATTTTGAGTGACATTTCTAGTGTAAGAGAAATAATCGAGCATGAATTGGGAATTGGAGATGGAGATAATATCATATGGTGTCTACTAGACAATTGTGGATGAATCATGAACCAATTGATGATTCAAGGACCAGTTTAGTGTAACTTGATTAATTTTGTACCCAAATTTGGAAGAAGTTTTTTTTACTTATTATCTTCAGAACATGTGGAGGTACTCCTCTACCAATAGTATTATTGATTGATATGTGAAATCCTTTGTAGATACAACCTAATGACAAAGAATCAATAGAATAAATTCTATTATCTTGGTATAAAACTAATCACAAAGAAGTATGTACATCTATAGTTGGTAACCCTCCTCCAGTTAGTAATCAAAGTGGTAGTGAAAATATCATCAATATGGTTTATAATCATTCATTACACATTCAAATTTATGACAGAGACAAAGATCCTAGAAGACACTTTATTGTCTATGAAACTATGTGGGAATATAATCTCATTAATAATGAAATATGATAGATAGCACATTTTGCAGGTGGTCGCCATAAAAGAGCATTTACCTAGTACATGAATTTTATTAAAAATCATACTAGAAATAAGGTTGAAATAAATAATATTTTTCTAAAATTCTTCTAGACTGAAGACAACATACATCTACCTATTAAGAAATTAAAAGACATTATGCATAGGATAGGAGAAACAGTCGATGAATACGATAAAATATTCAAATATTTACTTTTCCAAATATCATACATGATTGATCGAAACCTATTGATCCAGCGGTTCATCACGGATCTCCTTCCTAGGACTAGAACATCGTTAAACTTACATGAATTTGCTACACACGAGAATGCTATAAAGAAATCTCAAAAATTTGATTCTCAAGAATATTCACTAGTCACATCTATCAATAGAAGATTCAAAAGAAAAATATGGAAATATATTTTCAATAAATCGATCTTAGACATAGTGTCCTATGGTGTACGATGTGCCCATTAGAGGGACACGCTAAAGATAATTGTCGATATGATGAGCAACAAAAATTCCCAGATGAAAGAACGTAGTTTATAGATGAAAGAAAATCATTTTTAGAGATGTGACCATGTCACTGTAGAGTCATTTACACAATCTACTACTATGATATATGTGAAATATTGGAACCTTTACAATGGATTGTCCGTACAATGAAAAGAATTTTAAAAATAAATGGTGTAGGATCCATTGGGATAAATCACACAATACGACATAATGTGCAGCGATATGAAGAAAAAATCAAACTACCAGTCAGTGTATCAAGGTAAGATCATTGACCAAAGTAACTAGACAGGACGAGACTTCAGAAACAATGACCAACAAAACAATGGCTACAATCGTCGAGGCAGTTAAAATTTTGAAGGAGAGTATAAAAATAATCTAGGTAATCATCCTAATGGTTGAGAGAAATATCAATGTTTCATATCTTACAGTGAAGAACATTTGAGTCCTTAATGCATTGGGTGGATGAGACATATCTCAAATTTTGTACAAAATGCAGAGTGGGGGATCATTCATGCCCCATCGTCCTTGAAAATATTATAAATAAAAATAATGTTAATCTCTTATCTCATGTAGATAATCATGAAGCACTAAATTCTATTTTTTTTTACATCATTACCAATCAAGGCACAAAAAATAGAGGTTACAATCCACACATCACAAAAATCCAAAGTAGAGAGAATAATTATCCTAATCCTCATAATCAGAGTGAAATTTTTAATAATACTACATTTTTTTTGAAGAGTTGGCATCTGAATAACACACTCCAAAATCAAGAAATAAAACACTTGATGAATTGTTGCAACTTTCCGTGAATGAATATTTCATCACACGACTAATTGACGTAATGCATATGATAAGAAATAACCCAAGGAATGAAAAAGTTACTAA
>LPNX010956682.1:70848-82732 GCA_001517045.1 Pseudotsuga menziesii | reverse complement strand
CATTCCAGTCTGCTTCATGTCGTTTGGATATCAGGAAAGGTGGGGTAAGGGCATGACATGGCTTGGTGTCGACAGGTGCGTTGGGTTTAAATTCTCCCCGAATGCGGTCTTTTCACCTGGTGCGAATGCAGGAGTCCATCGTTTAGCCCATTCTGTGCCTCATGGATCTCAGGACAGGTGGAGTTAAGTCTGCACGTGGTTTGGCGTCATCTGGAGAGGATGGTTTAAATGCTTGCTCTATTGCAGACATTTCGTTTGGGGTGAATTGGAGAGGAGTCTCGTCGAACCTGGTTAATACGAGAGGTATCATGGCAGTCTTTACTGCTTGCGCGTTGGGGGATATGATGGCACCTGGTGCGAATTGGAATGGAGTCTCGTCGAACCTGGAGAAATCGAGTGTTTACATGACATGAGTTAATGCTCACGCGTTGGGCGTTATGGTGCTGTCAGTCCATTTGGGTCTCGCTGCTTTAAAAGGTTGGTCCGTCGAGAATGGTAGCCTCGTCAATTGCATGGTTTACTTCATCTTTCTCCAGGATCTCTGTCGCTTGGCTATTGTTAAGGAATTGTTGTTAGTAAGGATGGATGTTGGGTCTTCATTCGCCATTGTGCCTGTTACTCCAAACCCTGTGGAGGTGAAGGTTAGAGATTTGAAGCATGACCTTAAGTTGCTGCAGAACCAGGTCAATGCAATTGATTGCGAAGGTGGAAGGAGGTTGGACCATGTGAGCAAAGATTTGGTCTTACTGTGTAAGAAGATCAAGCGAAAGGTGAAGCCTTCAGAAAATTTGCTATCCAGGAAAATTGTCGAGCTGGAAATTAAGGTAGACAAGCTAGCTCTTAAACTTGTCAAGCATGAAGCTTTTGGCTTCGGTATGTTGTCCAACTCAGAAGGGTAGAATTTGTTTCTCCATGGAAGACTTTGCTGGTTTTAACGTTTCTCATGTACATATGTCTCTCTGTCTATATGCATAGTTGTAGTTTCTATTTGAGTCCCTCTGTTTCTGAACGGTTTAAATAGATCACAGACTGGTTAAGATTGCCGCTTCCACAAGGGCGTATTACGAAACTGTATGTTGCTGTTGCCACTTCCACAAGGGCATTTTGTAAGCTTGGTTATATCAGGTGGTCATACCACCCCTTAATATAATATAACCGTTACTGTAAAAAAAAAACATTTTCACTAATCTTTATTCTTATTAGTAAATGCATTTTCTATTTTGCAATGTAATCTTCTTTGCATGAAATACATTTTGTTGATATTAAAATTAAACAAATTCTTAATATCTTAAGCTTAGTTTTCACTTCCAATATTTTTACCTTTTCTGTATTTCTTTGCACCTCCATGTGCAAATGCTAGTATTATACTTGTTTAAATGTTGTGTAAAGTGCATAAGTGATACTCGGTCATTTGGTAAAAAGCTTATGAAGATTTTGACGCCCACTAAGAAGAGATGTTGTAAATTTAATAACCAATTCGATAGTGTTTATTAATAGATGTGATGATTTGCATATCATTTTATTTTGAAGATTATAAAATTTTGAGAAAATAATGAATAAAGTTAATAAGTAAATAATATATTTTTTAATTTTTTTTTCAAATTTAAAAATATGTGAAATTATAAATTTATTTTTATTTGTAAAAACTTTATATAACTTTTTTTCATAAAGTTGTCTTGAGGTTTCAACCATTGATAATGAGTAAATACGATGAAACACACTAGTTCAAATTCCCAGTAAATGCCTTTAAAAAAAGCTTTTCATAAAAATTTTAGAATAATACTCTTCATTAATAGATTTTTGATTAATTGTCTGTTATTTTATTATAAATAGTAAATAAAGTTAATGAGTATATAAATTTAATTTTTTTAATTTAATAGAAAATTAAATTGTTAAAAATTATAATTACATTTTAGTTATAAAAGCTTTGATCTATATTTTTTTTCTTTAAAATGTTTAATTCACATTAAAGAAAATAAAACATAAAAATTTAGAAAAATAAAATAAAATAATCAATAATAAAACTTTACCTTAATCTTAAAAAAAAAAATTGAATTCAACATTAACAAACACCATTCATTTTACTGGCTTCAAAAATGTGAGAGTGCATGCCGAAGTTACTTCAAGATGTGAGATTGCATCGCGAAATTCATACGCGAAGATGATTATGTTCAAAGACTTAAAATATCTTCAAAATATAATCGAAACTCGTTCATTATTACTCGAGGATCATAATAGGGTAGTTGGTGATTTCATTTTGAATATGTATGTGGATAGTTTAGATAATTATTGTTAGGGTTAACTTTGATTTGGGAATAAGTTAAAGGTGGTTTATGTTTAGTGTATGAGTATATAGTATTGTCCCATGATATTGCATGTAATGAAGCTAGGTTTAAGGAGACTTTAGTTTAAAATATTTACTTTTTCTTTAAATTAATGGTGTTTTACAAAAGTCTTGGTGAGTGGATAAAGTATTGGTAGGATAATGAATATTTGTGTCCCTGGTTTTAAATGTTGACCATTTTCCTTAAATCAATGGTGTTTTATAAAGTCTTGCTGAGTTGATAAAGTATTGGTGGGATAATGAAGATTTGTGGGAAGACATTTGTAAAAGGATTGAGGTGTGGGTTTAAGAAATAAGCATGGAAAACACATAATTATAAAAGTGGAAATTGTAACCCACATAGAACTGAAAAACATTTTTTTAGAAAAAACATTATGTTAAGAGTTATTGTAAATTTTTATGACCAAGGATGGTCAAGGATGACTGTAATTGAATATTTTATTTATTTAAATAATTAAAAGAGAAGACAACTATCCAAAGAAGTCTGTTGAAGAGTGTTCAATGACCCACTAGGAGGAACGGTCTGCCGTAGAAAGCCAAATGACAAGTGGCAACAAATAGCATTCACTTTCTAGCTGTTGCAGGAGGCAACATCCCTAAAATTGTGGTCATATTCCCTGAGAAGAGGAACTAATCAAGTGGCTCATTTAATTTCAAAACTGACCCAAAGACCTAGGCAAGCATATAAATATAATCGAATGGAGCAAGAGGCTCATTGCATTCTATTTCAAGTGATTAGAGCCTTGTAAATTTGCTGAAAAATGAAAAGTTAGGCACACAAGAGGAATTCGATGAGAGGATAACTAAAGTGAAATTGGTGAGAGTTAAGTCTGCAAGTGAGTTTGCTAAGTTGCAGAGATTTTTGTGAGGGATGTTACATAATGTCTTCATCCTAGTGGTTCAGTTAACAGACTCGAGGGTCCTAAATCAAGTGATTTTGGCTGCTTTTAGGAGACGGTTGGGAGGAACTGTCTTCTTTGTGTGTTTGTCTTCCTTCTACAGTTATCCAGGTTCTAAGATGTTTTGTTTATTATCTGTGAATTTATTTCATATCTGTATCTGAAGGTTTTATGAATGCTGAAGGATTCTCTAAACAATTACTATCTTTGAATTAAAATAGGATTAGCTAGATCTTATTTCTGTATATCCAGATAATGGTTGTTACCATGTTTTCCAAGTTTTCATAACAAACTTGTTATTTTTTTAAAAGAAGATTGTATTTGGATATAAATAATATTATAAATAGTTCTTACTGTAATATAATGAATATGGACTTTTCATTAAGTTTCTTTTATATATGTTTATATATTTTTACAGTTTATTGTTAAGAAAACGATGAACACAAATTCATTCAAGGCTACTTTAATTTAATCCCTTCAAACGAATTATTCAGCCATGGTTCGAAACCCTTTTTAACAAATATTTTTTTTATTACATTTTCTAGCCGATAGGCTTTACTCTAATTTACTCAGATCGTAGCCGAGAGGCTCTCTTAGGTCAAGGCAGTGTTTATAATTTTACAAATTATAGGTTAAGTTTTTAAAAGTTAAAGACTATATTCCTTTAATGGAAAATACTATAATTAAAATCTTTTCAGCAAACAATTTTATAGGGATAAGAGGAGCCATTTCTACGAGTAAAACAATAACCATTATAAATATCTCTTTGAATATTTGTTGATCTCCTAGATTAAACGTTAGCATAATCCTATAGATTTTGACACAATTCTTTAACTGTTTAGTTTGTGGTTTCAAAACCCATAAGGGTCATTTTCCTAATAAGGGTTTTAATCAACAAATCTAAATCGTAAGCAAACAAGTAAACTTAGCAACGATATAAATTTTACGCATTTAGAGAAACATAGAAGCCTTACGGCTCAAAACAAAAATATATATAGCAGTCAACAAGATTTCCTTAGTTTAAACGTTGACAGATAAAAAAATAACGATGTAAGAACGTGGTGGCCTCACAACCTTAATCTTTAAAACCAGAGATATAATAAATGCCCCAAAAAGGGAACCAAAATATTAAATCACGAATGACTTTTGACAGGTCACAATCCTATGGTTGCAGGCCATAAGTTTTTTATATTCGGCTTAAAACCAATCAACAATTTAGATAATAAATACTAATGTTAACAAAAACATTGTTGGATTTCGATAATACTTTATAGAGTTTGTATATAAGCATCTAGAGAATCCATTTTTAATGAAATCAACAACACAATGGCCTCACAACCTCAATTTACAAAATACAGTAATAAAACCACAATACTAGAGATGTAATCAAAGTAGAACACGACATAAATAGAGTAAAACTATCATATTACAACCAAAATGAAGTAAGTTTCAGGATCATAAACCCCGGCGAAAATGGTTCTATTGAAACCTTAAACATTTTTTTTACAAATCTCTATAGGAGCTTGAATCCACAGTAAACTGAACGATGCATTACATTACAATTCCCTTTGGACTCCAAATTATAAGGGATACTTTTGTTTAAAAGAAAACCCAACTGAAAAAATGCCATAAGACAGAACCATAAGAGGGTTTACCACTTCGACTGAAGGAACGCGTAAGTGACTCCAACCCATGAGAACCCTGGTCCAGCCTCAGAGCCACAAAGAGCAAGGGAATTAGGGTATTAGGTCTGGACAGGACCATGTTCCACATCCACGGAGACCCGGTTCAAATATGATGCAAAAACCCTAGCCAAAACACCCCTCAAGAAAACAACATAGAGGACCAATACAAATAGTAAAAATATATTCTAGAACAACGGAGAACAATAACACAACCAGAGGTAACTTACCCTTACAGAGTTTACGATGGAAACGATGGTCATGCAGACAATCCATAGAACTAACACCAAAGAAACAATCGTTCTTGGCCGAAGAGCGAACCCAATTCAATTGATAGTGCAAATACAGAGTTTGGGTGTGTCGCAGGTCGGGAGAAGGCCAAGAGCCTCGCCTATTTCACCATCAATTTACATAATGCAGTGGCATATTTTTACCGTGCGGAGAAAAAATAACACAATACTAGGCAAAGTAAACCCTTAGGGTTTTTCAAAAGGCACAGTGCTTTCCAGCTGGAAATCCATAAGCCTTCACGTGGCTCCATTAAAGGCCTCTTAAGTTTTAGTTTTTATCCCAAGTTCTATACTTTCGATCACCATCGTATTACTCTTTTCCATTGTTTTAAAGACCACCATGATTACATTATGCATACACTTACTCCAAGGTAAGCTTAAAATTTGTGGTTAGTGTCATGGATGTTTTGCATAGTATAGTTATGGCCCTTCATTTTTGTGTCTTAGTCTAGACCTTTGGGAGGTTACCCTAGTGAGGAGAGCCTCCTCCACACAACACCTACAAAAGTTTAAGGAGATTTTGTGTTAGCCAAGAAGCTAAGTAAGACCTGTAAAACCCGTATCCTAGCATTTAATAGGGCTAATAAGTAATCTAAAACATAACAAGGAAATCACACCAACTCTAACTATCGATAAGTAAATACAACATTATTTTACATCAAGGAAACCAACTCAATTTAATGATATGTTGTATAGGTAAAGTTTGTCGTAATTAAGTGATTATGTTCAATGGATAAAACACTAAGTGCAAGTTAAAATTTAGGATGAAAGGGTTAGTATGGATTGTTTACATTATGTATTTGCAGTTAGACCTTCAGATAATTTTTTTTAATGAAATTTGGAGATGTTATAGAAATTCTGCACATGAGAAGCGTGCTAAGTATTCTATATTTTTTGTACTTGAATTTTAACATTGTATTGCGGGGTGCATGATCAATAGAACCTGACACTCCATCATTTCTGGTCCTTGGTTAAAAGTTGATTTCCTCAGTTGTTAGAAGCACAAGGTAATTCTCTTAAATGCACAGAGAAGGGATGTTGCTTTAAGTGTGGAATGAACCACTAGTTAAGTACGAGGGTGGCGGGCGTACTCGTAGCCTAACATGATATATATCATAGAGGTTGAGTCTTCGATTGCAAGAGGAATGTGAGACGGTTTAATCTCATTTGTGGGACCAAGATTGATGAACCATGTATTTGAAGAGAATTCCTAGAGAACTAGTGGATACAATGACTCAAGTCCCATGTAATCCAGTAGATAGGTTCTTTTTATATGGATGTCAATGACAATGTTATATGCAATAAATAACATGAGCATGAAAGAAAACAAGCAAGAACATGAGCATGAGAAAGCGAGAGGATGAAGCAACAAATGGTGATGGTGTAGTCACCATGAAGACACATGAAAACAATAAAATAATGGAACAGTTTGCATGTAAATGGGCATATGGTTGTAAGACCTGGTAAGGCATGCATACCCCTAGTAACTCATTGTTCTCACATATTATTTAATGATGCTAGTTAACTCTTAACAATTACTTCTATATGTGTTTAGATATTTTATGAGATTTTGGACTTTCTTGAATGTATCAATAAGATTAACTCAAGTGTAACAAGTGTATAGGGGAGATTTATTTCGTGGTTGTGGTATCTTATTATGCTTAAATGCATATTAATTAAGATTTAAATAAGCTTCACTTATCATGAGTTTAGTTTTTTTGGGTTCATTTCATGGTCATATGTTTTTTTTTGTTTATTAAATCATTTTTATTTTCCTATTGGTGTTCACCAACTACTTTACTTTAATTATGTTATCTGCAATTTTGGACTTCCTTGAGCGGATCAGAAAGATTAAACCGAGTGTAACAAGCCACAACCGAGATTCATTTCATGGTCATCGGTTATGGCATCTTTATTAAGATTTGAATAAGCTTCACTTAAGCAGATATCAATTTTAGTTTTTTTCATATTAGTTTTTTTGTTTTGTTTATTAAATAGTATTTGTTTTATTACATCGATAGGCATTTAGATATTATCTAATATTTTGGACTTCCTTAAGTGGATCAACAAGATTAACCCGAGTGTAACAAGTGTACGAGATTCATTCCATGGTCGTCATAGGCTTGTTATTCTTAAAGGCATCTTGATTAAGATTTGAGATTCATTTCATGGTAGTCATATTTTTTTATGCTTAAATGCATCATGATTAAGATTTAAATAAGCTTCAATTAAAGTGATATCATTTTTTTTCATATTAGCTTTTATTTTTTATTAAATATTATTTGTCTTATATTTATATTAATCAGTTTAATGTTTATGTTATACCATAATGGATAACTATAGTTATTTGATAATTAGTTTAATGTTTAGCTTTTGTTTAATAGCCAACAATCTCCACAAAACTAAGTGGCTGGTTATGTCTATCAACGTAGTTCATGGACCGCTTTACTTGCGGTTGTGCTAGTGTTTATATTAATTAGTTTAATGTTTATCTTATACCATAAATAGATAGCTATACTGATATGGTAATTAGTTTAATGATTAGTCTTTGTTTAACAACCATCCATTTCCACAAAACTAAGTGGTTGATTGTGCCTATCGACGTTCACCAACCATTTTACTTGTGGTTGTGCTAATATTATCTGAGATTTTGGACTTCCTTGCAGATCAACAAGATAGAGTGTAACAAATATACACCCAAGATTTATTTCATGGTCGTGGCATCTTGTTATGCTTAAATGCATCTTGATTAAAATTTAAATAAGCTTCACTTAAAGAGATGTAGTTTTTTTTTTCATTACAGGTTTTTTTTTACTAAATAATATTTGTTTTATGTTTATATTAATTAATTTAATGTTTATCTTATATCATAAATAGATAACTATAACTATATGGCAATTAGTTTAATGTTTTGCCTTTGTTTAAGAGTCATCCATTTTCACAAAACTAAGTGGTTAGCTATATTTATCAAAGTTTACGAGTCATATACCTATAATTGTGCTAGTTTAAAGAATATCGTATTGACTTGGCCACATCGATAAAAGGAGAAAAGAAAGCTAACATAATGTTGGAGAGAGCGACATCTATCAGCATTGACACCAATGACTTTATTGTAGATTATTTTCTAAAACCACATCGTTTGGTTACATAGCGCTTTACAATTTCCCAATGCATGAATTTCCTATGCATAGATTAATTTCCAATATTTCCCCTCAAATATCTGTAATCCAAACAATTGTCAACGGATATTCCATATTATTAGTCCCTGCCCGGCTAGCAGGGACTCTTGTAATCGGCTTGCCTCCATCTTGTATTAATCAGCGCGCTAACCCAAACATGTTTGAAACAATTGTTCTAAGTTGTAAACCTTCCTTTCCAGCTGCCTTTCTAACTTAAACCTTCCTTTCCAGTTGCCTTTCTATCAACGTGGATGCCTTTTCATGACCGTTTCATCCACCAATCAAAAAATTGGGGGTCTTATTTGGCTTCATCCCAAGGCAATAAGAGGGAAATGTCATTGTTTTCCTATGGCTTTTTTGCCTTCCATCTGAGCTATGAGCAATTGCTTTGTAATTTTGAAATAATGCTAGCATTTTGTTAGCATTACTTCCTGGCATTTAATTGTATGTTACATATTTTCATTGCCACAAATGCCTTGCTTCATTGAATTGTTGAGTGGTGTGCTTTAGTGCACAAGTGCACGTGTTTGTCTGGGCACGTGTTTGTCTGGGCATGCACGTGTCTGTTGGCATGTTGGCATGATTATCCTTTGCATGCACTGCAAGTGTTTTGCATGCATGCACTGCAAGTGTTTTGCATGTTTGCACTGCGAGTGTGTTTTGCTTTGATCAATAGATGGGGAAGGGAGAAGCTGTTATAGGCAAGCTTCATGCTGCCAGGTCCAAATTCATAGAGCTCCCAGGTCCAAATCCCTCTGTGAGGAAGCTGCTAGATCCACAAGCTAGAAAAGGTTAAAGGTAACAACAACCCTGCACTCAAAATCATCATATAAAACTAGAAAACTAGTTGCAATATCGAAATACCTTGAAATTATACTTTGTATAGCACATAAACTACTGTACTTTAATAGTTTTAGCCTGAGATTAAAGACGGGCTGTCAACATTATTATTATTAATCTTGAAATTGCCAAATACCCATGATCCTAAAAGAATGGCGGCATGAGAGAGATCGTGAAAACCTACCAATATATTTGATTGAGAGAGATGGGCAAAGAGAGGGCTCTTCAAACTAGCGGTCCATGGCTCCTGCTAACAAAGTCACCATGGCATCCCACCTTTAGACAAACAATGTTCAGTGGAGAAAGAGATAGAAGCAGGGAAATATATAGGCTCTAATATTTGTATAAAAGATGTAGGCGGTGAAAAATGATGGTTATACCTGATTGTTGCTGGTGCTTCCTATTCAAGTTTTTGGTAGTCCCAACTGCAGCCTCTGGTTGCAAGTCATAATCGAATCCCCAGCACTGACCGTGCGCCTGAGAGATCCATTTTCCGCGTGCTTCCTGTTCAAGTTTCTGGTAGTCCCGACTACAGCCTCTGGTTCCAAGTCATAATCGAATCCCCAGCACTGACCGTGCGCCTGAGAGATTCATTTTCTGTGTACTCAAAGACGAGATACGAGTCCTAGTCCGACGACTCTTCCACGCAGATGTCAAGCAGAGTGACGAGATTCAGGTGGTGGAATCTTTGAAGGGCATTGATATCCTTCGATACCTGCCCTCTCATCTGCTTGATCACCACTCTTTCTCCGTGCAAAACTGCGCTGAAGACCGAACCCTTGACTCTGTGCGCCCCGCTGAAGTTGTTAATGGCCTCTTGAATTTCATTGAACGAAAAGTGAATCAATCTGTCAGATGCCAACAATTTCGATATGCTCGAGAGAAATCTCGATTCGACCTCAAAATCGTCTGCATCTACTGCCTTTGTGTTTGTCTTTGGATTTTCCATCCCTGTTTTGCTTTGCCTCCTCCTTGCAAAGAAGATCGCTCACATAAGCCCTGATCCAAGAAGCAGCGCGCCTCCCACAGATGCAATAATGTCACAGCTCTTCTGAGTGGTAGCTGCGGGGTTATAAACAAAGGCGGGGTTATAAACAAAGGTAGGCGCTTTCATTATAACAGGAGGGGGCGGCGCGAAGGGGCCAGAAGGCGGAAATTGGAATCACCGGAGTGTGGTCGGGGTACTATCCATAACTTTGGAACCGTCCCTACTTCCCAACTTCAGCAAAGGCCATCGATGGACAGATGCTTATTGCAAAATAACATTTAGATGTTTGAGATTTTTATGACTTTTCTCTGACTTTGGCGTATCCACGTATCTCACTCTGGCGTATCTTTCAATGAATGTATTTGGCCTAAGTTTAAAAAGGATCATGAAAATCAATCTAAGGCAACAATTTCAAAGAAACTGCGAAGTAAGAGAAAGTATAGTTTATTAGTTCGAAGTGACATGGTGGTTTAACCTTTGGATTGTTCATATCCTGATTTTCCTGTTGACACAAGCAAATTAGATGTACCAAAAGATGGAATAATAAGGAATGGACGCTCACATTCTAATGGCAGTGACTCGGATAATTGGGCTATACAGCCAATCAGAGAAGTTCCTGCTGTTGAGTCACAAAATGGTGTCTCAAGGAAAAAGACTCTAAATACATATGGTGATTTGCACCACTGTGATGGGGCTTTACGAAATGGTTCTCATATAGCTTCATCTGATACACCTCGTTGTCTAGAAAAAGATTATGAATATAGCGTAAAGATCATTTGCTGGTTGGAACGTGAAGGTCACGTAGAGCAAGAGTTCAGAAAGAAATTTCTAACATGGTTCAGCTTGCACGCAACAGCTAAGCAGAGAAAGATGTCTATGTTTTTATTGACACTTTTCTAGACGATCCAGCTAGCTTGGTCGAATAGCTGGTCGATACTTTCTGCGAACTTGTCTCTAATAAGAGGCTGCAAGTTTTACCCAATGGTTTCTGTACCAAGTTGTGGCATTGAAAAGTGGGCAAGTTCAGCTCGCATTGATTCAGATCTCATAATTTTTCATCATTGTTGTAATCATAGTCCTATTGATTAGATTCTGATTATAACCATGATAGATTTGTACAGTATGTTTATCATTTACATGATATACAATTCTACATTTCGTTGTCTGCAATTTGGGTCAACGTTCTGGCAAAACCTTGCCTATTAATACGTAACCGTAGGTAGTTCCAGGCTTCCAGCCTATCTGCCAAGAACATAACAATGAGGTGGATGTTAATGGTGCTAAACAATTATATCTTCTCTTTTTCAGCTTTCCATTTGTGGCTCCCAGCGTTGTTGGAAAATGGTAATTACTCGCAGATCAGTTCGCAATCTTCAGCCGACTTAGTACGCAACTTTCAGTCGACTTTGTCAGAGGCCGTACAAGTCGAAATCTTGTCTGCCAGTCTGGCAAGGAGGAAAAGTCTTTGAGAAGACAACATAGTCCAGTCGAATTTATTTCAGAAGCTAAGTTATTAGGTAGCAGTTATTACAGCCTTTAATGGTAGATCAGTCGACCCATGCTGTAGCAATTTTCAGATTGCCTATAAATAGAAGTAGCATTTTGTAAATCAGTTGACACAGGTAGTAGACAGCAGAGGAACTCCGGGTGAGGAAGAACTGT
>LPNX010956682.1:1899-67838 GCA_001517045.1 Pseudotsuga menziesii | reverse complement strand
CTATCTTCAGCTGAAGCAGAGTATGTTGCAGCAACAAGTGCTGCATGTCAAGCTGTCTGGATGAGGAGAGTCTTAAAAGACTTGTCACAGAACCATCAATAACCGACAACAATTTTCTGTGACAACAATTCAGCCATAGCATTATCAAAGAATCATGTGTTTCACAAGAGAACCAAGCACATCGACACAAGGTTTCATTTTATAAGAGAGTTGGTGAACGACAAGGAAATTTGTTTGGAATTTTGCAGGTCTGAAGACCAGCTGGCCGACATCTTCACAAAGCCATTGGCAAAGGACACATTCCAGTATCTGCGTAGTTATCTTGGAATGACAAGTTCCCCACAGTGAACTCTGTCATAAACAGAGCATGTCTAAGCTCTGAGACATTTTGTAATTTTTTGTTTTAAAAACTCCATCTGCTTATAATTAAGGGGGAGTGTTGGAAAATGGTAATTACTCGCAGATCAGTTCGTAATCTTCAGCCGACTTAGTACGCAACTTTCAGTCGACTTTGTCAGAGGCCGTACAAGTCGAAATCTTGTCTGCCAGTCTGGCAAGGAGGAAAAGTCTTTGAGAAGACAACATAGTCCAGTCGAATTTATTTCAGAAGCTAAGTTATTAGGTAGCAGTTATTACAGCCTTTAATGGCAGATCAGTTGACCCATGCTGTAGCAATTTTCAGATTGCCTATAAATAGAAGTAGCATTTTGTAAATCAGTTGACACAGGTAGTAGACAGCAGAGGAACTCCGGGTGAGGAAGAACAGTTGAAGCTCAAGCTTCTGTGCATGTAATTCAGTCGACGAGCTGAAGCTCTGCAGACCGACGAGTCTGGTCGGACAAGTCTGGACCGACCATTTTGTAATCGACAAGTTTGTAGTACTTTGTTATTTCAGCACAGTTAATATATGAAATAGTTTGTGGTTGAATGCATGATTAGTTGGCCGCATATATTTCCATATTTACTTCTGTAAATGTCTTTTACAGTTACTGATAGGTGAAAGAACAAGAAACCATAAAAATCTCACTGCGTGAAAGTTCCAGGTTTTACGGCACATTGGTCGACTCAAGTCTTCCTACATATTTGGCACATGTTTCTCATAAGTTATTTATCTGTCTATTTTACTTCATTTTACTCACAGGTGAAAAGCATTTGTAATTTCTTAAGTCTTTAGACTTAGAAACATATTTTGCAGAGTTCGACCAAAGTGAGCCGACTTGAGTGGTCGGAGAGTCAGCCGACTAAAGCAGCTGACTTGGTCAGAGAGCCGACTTGGTCGAAGGTCCGACTTGGTCGGAGTAAAATTGGTCGAGGTAAAAATCAGTCGGACAAGTAAGTCGGAGTAATTTTGGTCGAGTGAAGTACCGACTAAAATTTGTAAACTTGTCTAGTTGGACATAGACAAGTTTCACCCTACTGGTGAAAAAGTAAATTGGTCGGCGTGAAAATTTGAATTTCGACTGAGCCCTAAACTCAAGTTTAGTCGGCTCGGTTTTGGCTATCAAGCGTTACATGGGTAGGCAACCAGTAGTTTGGGTGACAGGTCCATGCTCCATACGGGGGTGCTGTTTTAGGTATGTGGGGTACGTGACGCATGGGTATGTTTCCACTCCTGTAGCTCGTGTCGTGTCCCGGATCCCTGGATGTACCGAAGATGTGAGGGGCACCTGCGCATACGTCTTGCATACGACCAGCATGTACATTTAAAAAAATAAACAAGAAAACTTAAAAAAGAGAAACCTATTCATCCTTCCCTGTCTTTATGGCTTCCACCAACCCTCTTACCATTCGTTAAAGCCCAAACAAACCCAGGACAAATCTTATTCACCGTTGGCTTTATTTTTTCTTGGTGTTGTGCGGGATTGCCTTTAGCATTTCCTATGTACACTTTGAATGGTTTTGCTACAGTCATGAGAACACGCAGAATCATCATTATTCTTCCCAGCCCCAATAGAAAAAGAGCGTTTCCAAAGTGCTAAAATATAAATTGAATTGGTTTGGACCTACTGTATCCCCTTGCTCTCTATAATGCAATTGCTTGCCGGCCGGGCTTGCTTAGTTTATGACTGGTCAATTCTAAAGTAATGTTGTTTACAAGCTCTGGTCTTAGGACAAGCTCTGGTCTGAGGAGATATCACAATGATAAAGTTATCATAGAACAATGCTAATCTACGACTCCAAATTTGATTCTCCCTCTTTACAATACCTCATTCAAATGTGTTCTCTCACGCTCCGATCATTTCTAACCGAGTACAGAGAGGTTGTTTCGAGCAGTCCTCAGTAATACATAAGGCAGGGACTTGCTGCTCAGCAGCCTTCCTTGTTTATATTGGAATTGTATAGATTAATCCCCAATATTTCCCCTCAAATCTGTGTAATCCAAACAATGGTCAACGAATATTTCATATATATTTATATTGGAATTATAGTTGCTGGAGCTGTATAGTTTAGATGTACATAGGATTGGGATAATAACCTCCCCCTTTCAAAAAAGTACTGCGAATGAAAGTAGGAAGCCAGTGCGCAAAGGAATTAAACAAGGCTGAATTCAATTCTTACTTATATCCATGACAGGTTGAAACCGGAGCTTACTAGACTCACCAGACTCAAAGTTGTTTCTCTAAACTATTACGGCATTGTTTCAGACGCTATACAACATCCAACCAACTATGGTTGGTCGAATGTACCTTAAGTTAGTATAAATTATTTAATTAATTCTTAAACATTCACGGTTGATGGTTGTTGAGATTAATTAAATGTTAAGTTACACCAACTAAATATTAACACAACCATAATCATCTTAATTAATTCCGGTATTGTCTCCATTTTTTCTCAAAAGGAAGACTATCTCAAGAATCCCGTAACCTTGGATGATTCATCCTTCACCAATGAATTTGCATTAATAATTAATAATTTAACATAACTACATAATTATAATTGATAATTAATATGGTTGTGTATGAATAAAAAATTACTAAACTAGCAATTGCCTCGAAAGGTGCAATAAAAAGGCCTCAAGAAAAATTGAATAGATACCTAAATTGAATTGAAGACCAATATCTCATCCTAGAATAAGTGCACAATGGACAAAATTACCCCAAAAGGTGCAATAAAAGGCAGAAGAAAAATTGAATAGATACCTAAATTGAATTGAAGAGCAATATTTCATCCTAGAATAAGTGCACAATGCTTTTGAATTCTCGAGACACTATGGGAGCATGGACAAATTTCACTTGTGAATTTGTTCCAAGAATGTAATTTGTACTTTTGTATATAAATTATGATTTTTTTTCTGTGGAAAAAAAAAGGTGCAGAATAGACAAACCAACAAAAAAAAACACTTCTCCATTTGAAAAAGAATATCTAACTAAACTGCAAACCAACCTAAAAGTGTTTTTACAATGTTTTGAATATAGATGATTATCATACTTAAAGTCATAAATATTGTAAACTTATATTTACAATAATATTTGTACGCAATGTTCTCTTAGTTTGTAAAAACATAGAGAAATGAATCAAACCTAACAAAATGAATATATAAATGTTCTTGTATATTTATATTAAAAAGTTAGAGAAACAAAAATAAATGTTAAATTTCAACATGTTCACACTTCACAGTAATTTATGTGATGTGCAAATGAAGTTGTTATCTATGCTACTTGGTAATAGAGTTTTTTCTCATTCACACAGATTGAATAAAATATGAGCTTTGACTACTCTTTTTGCATGTAGTTAGACAACTCAATTAAATATTTATAAACTTTATAAATAAAAAAACACATTATAATTAATTTCAAAACTTCAAAAATAAGAAAAAACATTCATTACCTACTTAAGATTTAAATATATTCTCTCCAATAATACAACACCATCAACAATACATCACAATTTTTTAATTGAAAAGTTTATCTAACAATTTTTTTTAAATAGTATGATATGATAATAAAACAAAATCAACAATGTCTTACAATTTAAAGATATTTATGTTTTATGTTTTTATATTTGTTTGAATATAAGTTTAAATTTAAAATAAACATTATTTTAAATACAATTTATATGGTTGTATATAAAGAGTAATTAAAAAAATGAATAATCATATTTAAGCTTTTTTTTTTAATATATAAATTAATTAAAAAAAATGAAAATAGGATTAAAGTCTTAAAAAAAAAATTAATTTAAATTTAATAATAGTTTTAAAATATACATTTTTATTATTTTTGTTATTTTTAAAAATTTTCTTTTAAATATAAATAATCTAAATAAAATAGAAGAAAACAACGCAAAGAAAAAATGGTAACTGAAAAAGTTTCAACAATGGACTACAACATGGCAGAACATAAGGTATGATAGCTAAGTGAATATCGCCTTGTCACCGTCGTCCATCCCTCTGACAACGTGACTGACCTCTAGTTTGACATTTCAAGTTCAATTGAAATCTGAGCTAATGCATAGGTTGGTGAATTCGAATGGTGTATGGCAGCCATACCAGTCATCCTTTCCTTGCACCAAACTAGACTTACATACTCTGCAAATCCGATGGGCTTCTCTTTAAGCACAGATCCACAGAACTTGGGCTTCTCTTCTCCTCCTTTGTTCCTGAACATCATATCTCAGCACTTGGTACCAAGATTGTCTTTCAAACAAAGCTATACCCAAGGACGTTGAATTCTGGTATATAAATGGTACTACAGTTTGAAAGAAGACATAAAATTAGAGGGACCAACCTCCTGTAATGCATATCAAATACCCATTAATAAGAACTTCTCTCCGCTGACTTTTAAGGTATTTAGACTATGATCACTGTGTTTTTTTCATATTTTGAATTTGAGCGTATAGTTTTTTTTTCATATTATGCAATTAAGTGTATGTCTCTTGCATATCAGAGTCTATTTGGGTGAGTAATATTCAATATAAAGCTCGATTGATTATAGGACACAATTTAATCAATCTTTGTACTTTGTAGATTGATATATAATTAAATATTTATTGTATCAGGTGGATATGATTCAGTAGAAAAGGAAACTAGAGCTTATGATCTTGCAGCGCAGAAATTCTTTGGTTCAAATGCCAAAAAAAAATGTATTACTTCTTGCATTTCATTGTACTCAATTTTCTTCATAGTTCGACATGAAATTGAAATTTTGGAGTTTGCAATTGAAATTCATAAATCCTAATGGAACATTGTAACTACATTGCAATGAAATGTGGGATAGAATAACCACCGTTGTAACCATGATTAATACAGACTTTCTCTACAGCCGACCTAGTATGAAGAAGAGATCAAAGAGATGGAAGGTATGACGAAGGAATAAGTTGTGTGACATATAAAGAGGTAACAAGGCTGGTGCAAGCTAATGCTGGTCACTTATGATGCTTTCGTTGCAATGGACTTCTGGAAAAACTGAAATCTGAACGTCAAAAAGAAATATTAGAGGTACCTATCAGTATCGTTCATGTTTAGAGAGTTTGAACGAACATGAAAGAAGACTCCAAAGGGTCCTTTTTTGTATGATTTAGTCCCTAAGGTTTGAAAAATTATAAAATAATACCTTAGAGAACTCTTCCAGTCATGATTGGCTGGAGTGTTCCTTTTTCGTAAATAGTCCATCCGAACTGAAAAAGAGATAACCTACCATCAGAGAGACGACTCTTCAAATGCTTTAACAAGCGTGAAGAAGACAAGATCACTCGACAATATTTTCATATTTAAGGAGCCCGAAAAGAATTTAAAGAAGACTCGACTAGGTCTCTTTTCACGATGAGAGATTTTACGAGCCTGAAAAGAATCAGAAATGGACTCGGACCTTTGATGCTAAGTTTCGAGAGCATGACCAAAGTGTTGCAATAAATGCTGAAAGAATTTTTCCTTTTTATGGTAGTACGAAAAATTCCAAAACGAACTCCCAAAACTTTACTGCTACTGCTCTTCTATCCTGCAACAACTCAAAAACAGGTGTTAAATGCCCCAATCACTGACATTAAAGGATTACGACTGATAAATTTTGAGTAATAAACGATTTTAAAACAAAACTATAGCATGTCAAACCCAAAAACGTGTATAAAAATCATGTAAATAGTAAAAAATCAAAACATTTTACTATTTACCCATAGTGGAGAGCCTTTGGAGCATTTTCTTGGTCAGATTTTCAGTCACTGATATCGAGAGGATCCACAGTCGGTTTCGCACACTGTCAGTTCTAGGTAATAGCCTAGACCCGACTCTTTCATTTTATGCCTTCAATTTTGATTTTTAATGGTGTTTTGGGATTATATGGCAAGCCCTAAAATCATGGGAGTGGGCACTACTCTTATCCCTTACAGGATAAGCATTACCCCGCTAGAACCACACTGAAAACATAGCGCACAGACGGTGCCGGACGTGGAGAAATAAAAATGGTTACACAAGAAAAACTAGCTCATTTTAATTGATTTGGATGATTAAGAATGTTTCTAACAAGTATTGTGATTGTTTTTGACAGGTTCTTGTTGATAAAAAATGGTAATATGGAAAGAAAGACATCATGATAATGATGACGCCTTCGTCGAATGAAATGCGGGTTGCATAGCCGCATTGAGATACTACGGACTCTTTAAGTTCTTCGTCACACCCAGTATGGTATCGCATGAGTGATTACTAGATCATATACTCCGGATGTGGAATTCAGAGCAACAATATTTTGAGGTTGGTGCTCACATTTTGACAATTGAGGTAGAGGACATATACTTCCTGACTGGCTTTTCGAGACGAGTGGATCCCATCTCGCTGACTGGTTCCTGTTGGGGGGACATTACTACTCAGGAGTTGATAAACCGTCATTGCATTCCTGGGACAAGGACATCGGGGAAGAAAATCCTCATAAAAGCAGTGATGGATGGACCTCTACGGACTGTGTTGTTTACCATGCAGAGTGTGGCAGGAAGCCTAGGAGTGCACCAGGAGTCTAGAGCAAATATGCTATTCCATAGAGGCCATGGCGCCTATAGTCTTTCATTGGGTGGAATCCCTACTTCCGATCTTCAAGGATCAGCTGACTAAGTGTCGGCAGAGGGAGTTGAAGAAAATTGGCTTCGGTTCCATTCTAGATTTCTTCTTCTTCGAGCGGGTTCCACATATGAGACCCTAGGTGGTCTCTACAGAGCTGAGGGTTCGAGACCCTCACATGCAGAGGTGGGTCTAGATTATGGCCCGTACTAGAGCAGGTAGGGGGAAGGTAAAGTTTGGTGACCCATTATTTCGATGGCTGAGAGATCAGCTCCTCATGGTGAAGGATTATGCATATGTGGGCACTAACTTCAGTGGTGACCCTGACCTACTGCTCCCACCTAATGGACAGTGGGGTGACATCAGTAAGAAACAAAATACCCTAAAATAGAAATAGTGTTTTTATGTTTTTGATGTTTTATATTTTTTATGTTAAGTAACCAGACTTGAATGTTTTCATGTAGACGTCGGAGTAGGAAGATTTGGGGGAGTCTCCCCATTGGATAGATGAGCCGGAGCCCATTTCATGCCGCAGGGTGACGATGTGACAGGGGAGTTAGAGGAAAACCTGGAGAGGTTGACCCTAGATATCCCTGATGCTTCCATTGACGACCTCCCACTAAGGTATCAGAGGCCTACAGTGGGATTACCCGATCACTTTAGTAGACTGCTACGTAGAGTAGCCCGGGGAGTGATGTGTTACCACAACATCACTAGACGATGAGTGCATGATGTATCCACTCAAAGTTGATAGCTTTAGGATTTTGTATGGTGATTTTTACCTGAAATCCTATGTGCTTCAGGTGAGGTCTCATGACCTATTTTTGTAAAACATGTTCATATATATATATATATATATATATATATATACATACTTTTACCTGGTGTTTATATGTCTCAAATGGTGAATGTATTTTACATGAGTTTTATGTGTCTTTAATAGTTTATTTATAATGAACCAAGTTTTATTTTCATGTCATGAATGGGTAATATGCCAGTCTAGGATGTAATTAGCCAATGAGTCAGCAATTAGATTATGTTCCCTAGGGATATGCCTATAGATGATAGTTTCAAATGACCTTTCTAACAAGCGTACCCTCCCGAAGAGACAGAGAAACATAGAATTCCTAATGGTATAAACATGGTTTAGATGACAAACCACTAGTTCTGGGTCCATCAAGACTACTAAGTTGCGAACATCTTGGGAGGAAGCTTCAGTCAGAAGACCTATGACTGCTCGATACTCGACGATATTGTTGGTAGCGGGACCAATACAAACCGCTCCTGAATTGACCAAATCATAAGCTGGGGAATAAAGAACCCAAGTAGCTTGGGAAAGATTCAAGGTGTGGCGGCAAGCACCATCAACAAAGACGTAGAAAGCCATCTGTTCTGCACGACCAAAACATGGTATAAACATATACGAACACTTAAACTCAAAACCATATTGAAAATACTCAAGCACACTGAAATTCAAGCAATATACGTATATACAAGATACTATCCAAGAGAGATCTAGGCATAGTACATCTTTAGGTACAACCCATTGCGAGGTTGTCCTAACGGGATTCCATCATAGTCTATGAGCTCGTAGGCCCCTTTCTCTAAAACTTTAGAAATAACGAAAGGATCGTACCACATGGATTCGAACTTTCCTTTCCCTAGTTTGTCATATCTCTGATCATAATTCAAAACTAGGTCACCCTTATCAAAGGCACGAGGTTGGATAGATTTGTCATACTACGCCTTGACATATTTCTTGTGTGCCTCATTAGCCAAGGCAGCATCTCTCCTAGTTTCATCAAGGTTGTTCAAGTATAAAAATCTCTCTTCCTTTGCGGAAGTGTCTCGGAGAAGTTCAATGGAAAGTTTCAAGGATGGAATCTGACATTGAATCGGCAAGACAAATTCGAGTCCATAGACAAGCTGGAAAGGTGTGAAACCAGTAGCTATTTTCATCGAAGTCCTGTAAGCCCAAAGAGCGGAAAAAAGGATATGGTGCCAGTTGGATTTATGGTCTCCAACCATCCGACGAAGCATCGTTTTCAAAACTTTGTTAATGGCCTCTACCTGACCACTAGCTTGCGGATAATAGGTCGTAGAGTTTTCATGGCGAAAACCTAGCTTGGCACTTAGTTCCTCCATCATTTGATTACGAAAATGTGATCCGTGATTAGTAACTATGGACTGCGGGACTCCGAATCTAGCTATCACATGATTGAACAGGAAGAGAGCGACAATCTTACCGTCTTCCGCATATGTAGGCATGGCCTCAGCCCACTTTGTAAAATAGTCAACGGCTACGATGATTGAACCATGCCCCCCGGCTGAGGTAGGATTACAATGCATATAATCAATCCCCCATTTGGAAAATGGGCCAATGGAAATGAAGGGGTGTAGCGAAGCAGGATGAATGCGCTCTTTCGGATAAAAATGTTGACAGGATGGGCATTTCTTGACAGCCTCTTGACAATCTTTAAAGACTGCAGGCCAGAAATAGCTAGCGCGAAGGATTTTATGGGCTGTAGCCATCCCAGATAAATGACTACCACATGCTCCAAGGTGGCAATCATTGAACACTTGTTCAGCTTCCTCACGGGTGAGGCATTGCCGAAGAACGGAATCGATCCCATGTTTATACAAAGTGTCATTCAAGATGAGGTAGTATTTTGTGCGGTGATAGATATGGCGGAGATCGTCATGGGATAGATTTGGTTGAAATATTTGTGTTTGGAGATAAATGAGCAAATCTCCATACCATGGGTCAGTAGTGCTTATCAGGAACAGGAATTCATCCAAAAATGAATCACTGGGCTCAGAGTCCATCGAAGCACAAGTAATATCACACATGAGCTCGGCAAAGAACAAGGATTTATTTGATGTGGCTTTGGCAAATTCTAGATCAAATTCTTGTAGTATGACTATCCATAGGGAGTACTTTCCCCCGAGCAACTGACAATTCAGGATGTAATACATAGGGTTCTGGTCTACCAATACAGTGGTGTTGCGAAGCAAAATTTAGTGACGAAAATTTTGAATAGCAATGACCGTGGCCAATGCTAATTTCTCAATGCGTGAATATCAGGTTTCATAATCCATAAGATTCTTACTAGCATAGTAGATCACATGATCCTGACCATCGGGATTTTCTTGCACCAAGACCATAGAGATGGTAGTAGTGGAGGCAACAATATATAAGAGAAGATCCCTTGAATAATATGGGGGGTGTATCACGGGTGGATGAGTTAGAGCATGTTTAATATTATAAAAGGATCGTTGGACTTGGTCACCCCAATAGAACGGAGTGTCCTTTTTAAGGAGACGCATATAAATGTGTGTTTTCTCTACAAAATTACACATGAAACGATGAAGAAAGTTTGCCTTCCCTTGCAAACTTTGGAGTTATAAAATGTTGGTTGGGGTTGGTAGATCTAAAATGGCGGCAATTTTCAATGGATCTATCCAGATGCCATCCTTAGAGACCACAAAACCTAACAGGCATCCCCTCTCAATGCAGAAAACACATTTATGAGGATTGGGTCGTATATTATAATGATGGCATCTCAGGAAAATATCTCTAAGATGACTAGGGTGGTCCTCCTGTCGCTGTGAATGAGCAGGGAGGTCGTCAAGGTACGGTTCAACAATATGTTTTATATCGTGAAACGCATAGGACATAGCATGCTGGAAAGTGGATCCAACATTTTTTTAAGCCAAATGGTAAATTCCTATATGCATTAAAGGTTCCCCATGGGAAAATGAATGTCGTCTTGTTCTGACTGGTGGGTAAAATCTCAATCTAATTATAACCACAAAAGCCATCCAAGAATGAGAAGATGACACTTCCGGCACAGTTGTCGATAATCTAGTCGATATGCAGAGTAGGAAAGTTGTCTTTGGGACAAGCTTTGTTCAAATCTCTAAAATCGATACAGACTATAATGGTGCCCTGCTTTTTATTGACAGGGACGACGTTCGATATCCATTCCATCAGGGGTACGGGATAAATAAACCCAGCTTTGAGAAGTTTCTCTATTTCAGCTTTAATAGCTACGGCCTTCCGTGGATGGAATTGTCTTAGTTTTTTCCTGACAAGTTTAGCAGTGGGATAGGTTTTTATTTCATGGACCAAAATGGATGGGTCTATCCCCGGCATTTCTTCATAAGACTAGGAAAAAATATGATGGAATTATTTGAAAAGTGCCTTGTATGCTTCAGATTCTTCTGCTAAGCAGTTCTGCCCAACATGAACATGCTTAATGGTACCAGGCTTGGTTGATATGTCAATCAGATTTGTTTGAGTAATGTTGCATAGGTTTCCTTCAGAATCTGTGTCTTGCAACAATAGAGGACTTTGAGGTGTGTTGACAATATCAGTGGAAAACAGGGATGCAAAATCATGGTCTACCGAACTGGTGTTGGGGAGGAACGAGGATCTATGATGGTGATCCTCCCAGACAGGATCATTCGTATTCATGATCTCCATAATGGACTCGTCGGAAGAAAAAGTCTCAGAGAGATAATCTAGAATAGGAAGAGAGGGTTCTAACCAGTAGGGCAGGTGGTAAGGGTCCGAAGCCACCAGATGAAGTTGATCAGTGTGGTCACCGAAAAGGGTTTGAATGATGTTGTACATTTCTTCATGCAGACTCAACGAGGTGGATTCAACAATTTTATTTCCCTTTGGATCATAATCATATGATGCAATCATATTTACTGTCACTGTGTCGGTGTTAGGAGGAGTGGAGGGAAAAATCCCCATAAGGGACGAATCCTTCAACATGCCTACCCCAATCGACTGGTAAGGAGGAGGGGACTGGCCTAACATAGGGATGCTATTACACATAGAGGTAGTAACATCCGATGTACATAAATTGAGCTGGTCAATGGTGACAATTCTCCCTAGATGTGGAAATTGGATAGTTCTAAATACCATCGAAGCGACAACAGTCATGCGGTAAAACCAATTTCTTCCTAGAAGGAGGTTGTAATCTAACGGGGCGTCTACTACTTCCACTTGAATAGAAACTGTTTTCCCTCAAGCTCAACTGAAAGGGATAATATGAGACCATGGGTCTGGAAACCTCGTCCATCAAAGGCTTTCAGATTCATAGGTGATGTTACAAGCTCGGGAGAGCCAATAGCTTTCCAACAAGACAGGGACAAAACCGAAGTTGAAGCTCCTTCGTCTAAGAAAGTTCTAAATACCTTATTTCCAACTACTTTCGTGATGATTTGGAAAGCAAGTTTGTGAGGTAGTATAGACTTATAGTTCTCGACATTGAAATGAATCAAATTAGTATTTTTTGGGTCTAAATCTCCTAACGTAGTTAACAAGGTTTTGTGTTGTGTAGGACAACTTTGGAGTACTTCCAAGGTAGACATTGCACAAGGTGACTGAGCGAGATATTCAACTACATTATAAAATTTAGCATCTTGGGAATTAGGGTTAAAAACATCCTTCCTAAGAGTACTCTTGGGTGGATGCAAAACCATGTTGAGAGTAGGCTTCTCAATGGTTAGGGGGACAGTAGACGAGGATTCGAGAGAACCAGTAGAGGGAGCTTTTTCTGAAGAAGAATTATCTTCTTTCTTGTCGATGAGTTTGTCATAACTTTGACTTCAAGTTTGCAAACTAATAGTATCTGAGGACATCATGTGAATTTCCTCTGAAGAACTAGAGTTTCCCTAATTAGACATGTGGTCTATTAGTTGTTGTTGAGAGGGAAAAGGATTCGTGAGAACTGTGGGTGCAGGATTTGTTTTCAAAAATTGGGTGATTTCGTCCCGACGAGAACACTCTTTTGTGAAATGGTCACCTCTGCATAGCATACATGGAAATTTTGATTTTCTTTTCCCTTTATCGTTATCATTGGTGGCTGGTTTTCTATTCTCCTATTGGTTTCCATGATTTTTGTTTTTAGCTTTACCTTTCTTTTTATTGTTGACGGGTGTTTGAATACTTTGAATAGAATTGAACTCGGCGGAAACCTTGGGAGTCGAAGGAGTAGGAGTGGCAGTCTAGGGTTGCTTGGCATGTTTTGCTGTTGACGAGGAATGGATTGAACCAACAATCCCATCAACAGGGACTGCTGCTAGTGGCTTTGCAGGATCGGTGCTTGGGCGAGGAGCTTGAGGGATCAAATCATAAAAATTTCTAGACTGGGAATAGACCAAGTTCAGATATTGGGCTAGACTAATGGCTTGCTCTTCAATAACAACACCGCCCATAGCCACATCTCAGGATATCGAGGGCAACAAAGATTTAGTAAACCAATCAGATAATAACTGATCCGAAATATGAGCCTTAATAAGTCTTCTTTGCCTTCTCCACTCATGGATATGATCGGATATGTGGGTGGAGGTGTTCTATCGTAGAGAAGTTAAGAGATCAATGCCTATTTCATAATGGATAGGAAGCTAAAAGTGCGTAAGAAATACAGTTGCCAATGAGCAAAAATCCACAAACGAATGTTGCGGAAGTTCAATGTACCATTTCGTGGTTGTACCGGTCAAAGTTTGCTGAAAGAGACTTAAACAAACTGAATCATCCATAAGGGAGTTTGAAGAACACCACAAATGGAATGTCATGACATGGTTTTTCAGATTATCTCCCTATTTCCCATTGAACTTTGGAATGTCTGATGGTAACTTTACTGGAATGGGAGGCCACGAGGGGTTATGTCGAATGGGGTCATTAATCAACTTGGACAAATAAGGCGAGTCCAAAGTTGGTAGGAAAGGTAACTGACGATTAGGTTGCACATACTGGTAATATTGATATGGCATATAAGTAGCAGTAGGACCATAAGTAGACTAATAGACAGGTTGTTGTGATGAAGAACTACCGGAAGATCCGTCCGCAGGGGGTTGATTTCTGAGATCAGGACTGTTAAGACCGTCGGGGCCTCCGGGAGGAGGACCACTAGGGCCTCTGAGACCACCAAGACCATTGGGACCACCAGGACCAACAAAAGATATACCGCCAGAACCTCTGGGACCCCTAGGAGGTAAACCTCTGGAGCCACCAAAGCCACTAGGAGGAGGGCCACTAGACCCTCCAGGACCATTAGGAGGGAAGCCACTAGGCCCCCCAAGACCACCAAGACCATTAGGACCATAAGGAGGAAAGCCACCAGGCCTTCCAAGACCATTAAGCCCCACAGGGGGAGGAACTTCATAAGGTGGTCCTCCAGCACCCCCGCAGTATGTATAGGTACCCCCCCCATAGCTGGCATGTAGGACCAGTTAGGCTACCCCCATGGAAAAAAAGTATTACTAGGATATGGA
The DNA here is from genome assembly GCA_001517045.1 of Pseudotsuga menziesii. NCBI lineage: Eukaryota > Viridiplantae > Streptophyta > Pinopsida > Pinales > Pinaceae > Pseudotsuga > Pseudotsuga menziesii. The sequence goes on along the minus strand of LPNX010956682.1, from coordinate 53,566 downwards.
ATTCCAGCATAAGGAATTCCTGTAGGGTTGGGTGAATAATTAATGTTTCCTACAGGTACTTTATTTGCTGTGTAACCATACCCCCAAGAGGTTTGATTGGTTACAGGTTGTGCCCCCAAGGGCTGACCTGAACTGGATGGGGGGTTAACCACATTTGTGTGGGTAGGAGGGACTTAAACTATAGATTTCTCTATAGCAGAGGTCTGTCTTTGATTATGTACAATTCTGGTGACAGCTAACGTAGGTCATGTCAGGGGTTGCCCCCCGGCACTAGAAGGTAATGATGAAACAAGAATTAAATGTTGAGCCCCAGGTGTGGAAGACCTGGGAGGATTGGGAATAGACATAATATGGGAGGCGGTGGGGTTGGAAGTTTGACCTGGGTTATGTGGAGTCACTGTGTGATCTAGAATCGGTTCAATGGGTCTCATAGAATCGGCAAGTGAATGATATCCCATAGGAACAGTTGCGGAACGTGATGGTGGTGTGCCCAATATGTCATCTATCTTCTTTTCAATCTCTTGTGCATGGAGAATAGCTTCCTGGTATTGTCTACATTCTTCTTCATTTGGTGAAACTTCTTCAGAAAAGTTTAGACGGGTGCCAAATGAGGCAATGGCTTGTCCTATAGAGGTGTCCCAAAATGGAGCATTGGGACCATAACCTCGATGGGTAGTATCATCAACATGACCTTCTGTGGGAGAATGGAATGAAGTATTACCCCAAGAAGGTTGTTGGACCAAGGGAGGCGAGTGTGAAGGATATGGTCCTCTGCTTTCTGCAACCACATTCTCTCCCACTTGGGAGATGGTAGCAGCTCTTTGGTCGATAGCTTCCATAGGATTTTCTCCTGAAACAGGAATAAAATCAGGTGGCAAGCCCTGTACTCTTCTGGACTGACTTAGCTCAACCAGTTTGTACAACTTCTATCTAACCTAGGGTCTAAAGAACTAGAAAACTCACCAAAAATTTCCCTACTCAAGCTATAGGACAAACAAGCAAACTTAAATGATAGGAGGAGTTCAGATAGTCAGGTCTCTCACCAGGATTGCCAAGAAGGTGCCACTTGCGATATACTTCAAGGATATGTGTGTAGGTAATCTCCCCGAATGCTATTTTCGGTGTATGGATCCAAGCAAGACAGCTAAAGGGATTTTCTCAGATAGATAAGGTATCCTAGTGGGGTCTCCCGATATACGTAAGGTACGTGGGAGCTCAAATTGGTAGTAGTTATGTCCAATGCATAACCGTTCACAAGGGGACTTTCGATATACAATCGAGTATGTGAAGTACCTTTCTATATACCTCGATGGTACGTGAAAGGCCGTTTGATATACCGACAGTACGTGGAAGAACCACATGAGTCCCAAGATGTAATGCGGATGAGTAACGACAGCTCCTATGCTTAACGACACCCGAACACGTCTCTAACCTATCACTCAAATTGCTATGTAAATTTTAACCTATAACTACCGTTAATTTTAAAGTGGAATGTTAGGTGAATGCATGGAATTTTCACAAAAAAAGTAAAACCATGCAGTATGCATATGCAAATATTTCACTTTACTGTTCGTGGTATGCCTACCTATGGGAGGGAAAGAGAGTTTTCTTTTCGTTTTAAAACCAAAAATTCCCAAACAACTATCTTGAACAAATCAAAATCAAAGACAAGCAACACATTCCAAACTTATTTTTCTTTTCTGAAAGCAATCAAAAGGGGAAGAGTCTCTTTTCCTAAAAGAAAAACAAGAAGCACTCTACATGCATATGCACTCTATTTTCCGATTTTTCTTAAAACATAGATAGATATAACTTAAAACTACACTATTTTTTCTTTTGATGATATAGTACTAATGCAAAAGGAGACAAAAGAACACAGAGAACCTGAAATCTTGTGAGGCTAATCAGAGATCCAATGTCTTATGCTCAATAATGATGATGACCTAATCTCATTAAAAAAAAATTCTTTTTAACAAGCAAAAAGAAGTCCTCTATGGAAACAAAAAATGAAATCAAGATGATAATCAAATGGTTTTTCTTTCAGTTTTTATAACTGAAATGAAAGAGAGCTCACTAAAACCTAAGCTTTCAAAAAATTACTTTCATAATCACAACTAACAAGCACGAAAGGAAATGAATAATCAACAAGCCTAGTCTAGCTTTTGAATTCTTCAATCAAACCAATCATTTACCACAGAACTTCCAACCATGAGCATTCAGATTCTAACACACAAGCTTGACAGTGCAAGGCTGAAAGCAAACAAACTCAAAATTTTGTAAAAAACGATGAAAAACTAGTTCTGGAACAAGGCCTACCCGACACCGCGCTGGAGGGGTCTTGACGGAGTGGTTATGGACGGGCACCGCTTCTAGATAAAGGGACTTAGGCGGTGGCACTGCTTCTTGCCAACAGCACATGTGTGGTTCCCTGAATAGATCCAAAACACAAGGAGAACAAAAGTTCAAGTTAGAAATTGATCAAATCAAGGAAAAAATTGATGGATTGACAGTAAAAAAGAGCATATAAAGTTGAAATAGTTTAGATCTGAAAGTTTCAAACCAAAATTCACTAAGTCAGATGGAAGATCTAACTAAAGAGAGTTGGAGATGGATCCTGGATTCGGACAAGAGTTCAAGAACTGAGGAATATCAGATCAACTGAGATTTACACTGCTCCCCAGTGGAGTCACTAGATTTGATATCAGGAATATTGCACCTTCTACAGACAGAAGTTGTTCCTTTGGTCTGAATGGTTCAGATCTAGAACAAATCAGTGAACGACAAAGGATGAATACCTTCCCTGAATACTGTAGACACCTAAAATACTGCTTCGATTGTGAACCTGTGTACCTACAAACGGATCAAACATGCGAACACATCAAAGCTACCATAAAATCATCTACTTATCCATGTTAGTGACTAAGGAATCTAACAACATGTACATGTGAAATCAAAACAACAGTAATGTGGGACGAAAATCAGCTTTACATTAAGAATGTATGGAGAATATTACAACCGTTGCCTTAGTGTCGACAAGCCCCTCCATGAGACAAACACTTCATCCCCATAAGCTCCAAATTTGCTCTCTATGCTCTCCAATGATTTGGACTAGGTAGTCAATCCAACAGCATAACAATACCTCTATAGTTCTCCCCCTCAACTATGGACATGAGCTTGTATTTATAAGGCTTAATGGAGAGGAATAGTTGAGAGAATTATGGGTGAGGTGGCTCCAAGATCCTACCATGGGGGATATCGAGCTCAAACTAACCCATAATGATAGGGATAAGGGAGGACACGAGGCTCAATGATCTAGAAGCCCTGAGAAACTTCTCTTTTTCCCATTTTACCCAGGGTACCACTTTTCTTCCCTTATGACAGATTGGTTTAGATGAGAACCACTTTTAGACAAAAGACCATATGCGGTGGCACCACTTCTCAAAAATAGGATACAGGCAGTGCTGAGCAAGGTACCGCTTATTGACCACAGGGAAAGCATGGTGCTAGGTTTTTTCAAGTAGAATGACAAACAGAGCAAGTTTCCACTCTAAGTGTTGGGATTCAGGGAAAACATAGAATTTAAGGGTCTTATCACATGATGGCGACAGGATTAGTTATAACATGTTACTAGTTAAAAAAACAGATATCTGGATTCCCCAGGTTTTTGCCAATTTTCACGGGTTTTCTACAACTATTTGCGCGTTTTGTGCTCCTGAAATTTGCAATTTGGCTCACACTCAATCATCAATTGGACACTCTTTTTGATATATTGGATAGAAGATCACTCTTGGAATCTAACAAACATATTAAGTTGTCTTGGAAGTTAGTTGATACATTCAAACTACAAGTTTTCATTGCAAGAAGAGATAATTTTGAAAGGTATGGTGAATTGCGAATAATTGTTTTCATTCACAAGATTTCAAATAATTTGATTGATTTATGTTTTATTATGTTTCTACAACAATATCTCTCTCATAGACAACAATTAATTTCACAATAAGAATTCCCAACTTCACATCTCAACAAGTCTCATATTCTCCATATAAGATGAAGTATGCAATGTTAACTAATTTACATTTGCACATGAATATATTTTGATTTCACACAATGATGGCATAGACGAATTTATCTCTTGAGACTCTTCAATTAAAAAAAAAAACCTTTGAAGCAATCATGGGAGAGGGTCCATATTGAATAGTTCTCCAAGTTGTCCATATTCTCTATACAAGATGAAGTATGCAATGTAGACCAATAATCATTTACACATGAATATATTTTTATTTCCCACAAGGATGGGATAGATGAGGTTCTCTATTGAGACTCTTCAATTTGTATAAAAACCTTGGAAGCAATCATGGGAGAGGGTCCATATTTAATAGTTCACCAACTTTTCCATGCTCTCCTCGTCATGCTAGATTTATCATAACATGCCTTTGAGCTTGACAGGGATGCCTCTAACTCAATGATTTATCCTTTTTTTCGGGGGATTTGCAACCTCCTCATTGTGCAATCGATTTGTTCTCTTTAGTTAAGTTTTAACTTAATGAGTCTAATTTATTCAATTTATTCCCAAGACATCCAAACACCAACTCCTGTCTTCCCTCACAACTAATGTGGCATATTACATGTAATTTCATCTCGTCTGAAGGTGTTGAAAATGAATAATATTTCACTCATCTTCTTGTGAATTCTAATACATTTTGAACACAAAGGAAGTCATAATCCTATAGCTTTAATACCTGCAAACTTGACTCTCTTTACTTGACTCAAATAGAGTATAGAAATGAAACTTTAGTTCGAACATAAAGAGAAACATTTAATCAGTGTTTATGTATCAATGCCAATAATTACCATACTAACATATCTGTAATTTAGTTAATTATGTTGGAACACGTCATGTTTCTTGTATAATGGAACTAATACCTTATTTTTTGCTTCTTATGTAGGGGTACACCTCATAGTTTTGATAAAGAAACTTTTGGAGATGGGAAACTCATGTAACATAGTAAGAAAAACTAGAAGGAATATGCTCATTGAATAGGAAAATGAGGTAAGAGAAAAGGCTAGGTTAGAAATGGAGAGAGTGAGACATGGTATAGACATTTTCACTGATACTGTGACTGATCCTAACAGAGTTGATAACATAATAACCTCTACTTCAGAACCACGGGTGAAGTGGTTGCATCCAACGGACCCAACTCAAATTCCAACATCAACACAATCTCCAACCAATAATCCATCAACGAGCCATGTTGAAGCTCTTGAAGACATAGGTATATTGAGAGACGTTGAGTATCAAGTGTTGGACCTAGGAGCAATGATTAATTTGCAATATCTCCAAGAAGACCACAACCATGTCGAGCACACTCCCGATATGGACCAACATGTGAATGAAGCACCACAACAAAGAAGCCTTGGGATTCATAGCTCATGTCCACCTTCCCTACCTCAACTATCTAGTGCAAGAAAAAGGACTCCTAGACATATCCATGTGGATGAAAGTTGTCTGTCAGGCCTTGAAGGTAAGTTTCCCAAATGCACTATCGATGTCAATGTAGCAAATTAATGAAGGAATATTTTGAATCCAAAGGTGATGCAGGTAAATGTAAATTATTACTATGTTTGTTAAAGTTAAATTGTTTAGTTGTTGTTAGGAGAATTCTGGGGATAAAGATGGTTAGAATTTCATAGGTTAACAATCATATTGTAAGAAATATCCAATCTTCTTTTAATGCGATTGGGAAGACATCTTGTACTAAATATATTTGTGCGATAATCGTGTGTTATCAGAATAAGTTGTAAAAAAGTCCACATGGAAATGTCGCCTCCGTTCACACACTTATGACATACTTAAATTAAATAGAAAAACTGTTAAGAAGTACTCTGTTATAAGAGAAAATCTTCAGAATCCAGGTGGAAAATATTGTTGGGATTTTGTCGCCAGGTTTCCTCGTCGAGATATGAAGCTAATTAATGTTCTTAAGGACTTAGTACAAAATTTCTAGCATGATCATACTAGACCTTCATCTAACCAAAGAGATGTGCTAAACATGAGAAAAGGTTCTACCGAACATGAACCCCACGTCAAACACTTCCTTGACACAACACAGATTGAACTCTATGAGAGATTCAAGAATGAGAGCACACAATTGAACCTGGGCCAAAGGTCCTTTGAGAAATGTAAACCATGGTACATTCATATATGCATTGATCATAACACATGTTGTTGTAGATACCATGTAGAATATGAATATTTTTATGACACGTATAAACATATACTTTGTGATTTGCATACTAACCTTGAGTAGGGCTGCAATGAATCCGTAATACCACCGAATGCATCGAGATATTTTATCGTCAGCATCATGTGTCCAAGGCATGAAGGACAAAAATACTATGGAAAATCATGTCTATATGGGAATTTTTCCAGGTGCAGTGGGTTTTCTCTTTTGAACCGTTGCATTCATTGAAGCGATGAGCATCAATTTGAAAATATGCCAGTGTGGAGATGCAGAGCTTCAAGTACATAACCTATCAATCAGATAGTGTGAAGGAAAGTAAAAAGATTGCATTGGTGAAGTCACATGTGCAAATTATTATTGCATGTTTTTCCTCTTACATGTTCAGTTTCTACATATACATTATTTAAAGGTCACATTCTAATACGACCCTTGTTTTCATGGAAACAGGTACAGGTATGTGATTTTTTGATAGATTTCTACTAGAAAACCGAGCAGTATGTTCAACATGTGCATGTAGCACGATGGTGGGATGAGCAGTACAGAAAATGCAAGGACAACTTTCCCATTGGGACCATATTGTCAATTATGGATTTTCCAGAAAACTACACCATTCAGCCACAAAATGAAATTCACAGTCAATACTACCATTCTGACCAAGTCAACATCATGGTACATATTACTTATAGGCATGGCCCTGAGAGCAGCATTTACAACAGGATAATACAGAAGGAGACAAACTTTTACATAAGTGATGACAGATGCCATGATCTGCATTATCTGCAACATTGTTTTCGAAATTTCTATGATCAACTAAAGGAGGGAGATATACAGATGGATCAGCATTGGATATGGTCAGATGGTTGTTCAGGCCAATTCAAAAATGCCCTAGTCTTGCAATGGATGAGTATGTTACATAAGACTTACAATGTGCCTCATATATGGAACTACTTTGAGACTGGGCACGACACAGGTGAGAATTACGAGGTTGGTGCATGCATCAAGATTGCACTACGAATGGAGGAGATGAGGTTTACCAGAAACCCCCATATCAAAGATGCAGAATCCATAGTTCAATGGTGCTCTACAACAATGTCAAACTGAACTAAAGTGCAACATACATCAATAGGGGTAGGAGGGTTAGTCAGAAATGTTTTGCATGTGATTGAAATAGATCAATCTAATTCATATAGTTGTGGCACAATACAAGGAACATGTGGATTTCATTCGGTTTGAAGCTCAAACAACCCCCTATTTGAAATATGGACGCAGAAACTTGCTTGCTTTTGCTGCCCTTGTAGCAGTGGTGAATGGGATGAATGTGAATGCATGGATTGGGTTGATGATTGGGATCGTGTGTCACTTGTAGTAGACCCATGTGTAGTCATTGAAACAATCCACTTAGAGGAGGGTCAGTCAACAATTTCGATAGACTATGACCGTATCTCAGATCTTGTACAACCAGGACACCTATATGAAGTTGTTTCCCCAAAAGACAATGAATGGGGCACGGATTATTAGTTGGCATGATGCATTCGAGGTAAGAAAATATAGAATGGATCATTGATTGATGATGAAGGCAATGAATTTCCTATTGGCTCAATGGTGGTTGAGGGTGAATATCTTACACTATATGGGAAATAAAGAAGAACTAGTGGGCATGTATTCGTGGATTACAGACCAGGTTATGTGGTCTATCACTTCACAAACTTGATTGTCATCATGAATATCCATCTACAGACAATGTCAAACAAGAAAAAAACCGAAGTACATTACTTCTTGCCTCATTCAAAGCACGAGAGATTGGCGGAGGAAATTAGCAACAGAGAGGATCCAGATGGATATATTGAATGAGATTGGGTAATTTCACTTACACTCCACTTGGGTGAAACCCTAGTTTGTATAATATGTCATGGAGGCATTCCTGGGTCGTGTGGATTTGAGGGGGAGGCCACCCTGGCCATAATCCTATGCCACGATCCCTACAGAACAGACGGTTCGTCTATCAGATCCTCGGTCAACGTTCCATGGCGAGTTGCAGTAGGCCTCCCAAAGCCATTCAGGGACACCTGAGCCAATTTAAGGGAAAGGTCCAAAAATCAAAATGGGTGGAAATTTCCAAATATGTCGACACCTGCAGGTGTGTTTGGGCATGGCATCCATGGGCACTCCACCCCCATCCGCCTGACACAGGGTTTTGCAGGGCCGGCGCACCGTTTCCACGGTTAAATGGACCCCATTGGGGAGAAACCCTAGTTTTCAAAATCTATCCTGGAGGCATTCCTCGGACGTGTGAAGTTGGGTGGGAGGAAAACCTGGCCATAATCTCATGCCAAGATCCCAATGGAACCAATGATTTGTCCATCAGATCCCCGATCAATGTTCTATGGCAAGTTGCAGTAGGCTTGCAAAAGTCGTTCAGGGACGCCTGGCCAATTCAAGGTTGGGGTCCAAAAACAAAACTGGGAAGTGATTTTCGATTTCTTTGGATCCTATATCCTGCAGGTGTGTTTGGGAATGTCCACCATGGGTAATTCACCCCTTTCCACTCGACACAGGTTTTTGCAGGGATAGTGCATCGTTGCCAAGGTTGCATGGACCCCATTTTCATGCGACTTTCAACTCGATATAACTATGGAACCGGAGGTTGGATCGACGAGTCATCAAATCTGTTGGTCTCCTAGAATGCCATTACCTATAGTGGGACCTCTCCACCTCATTTGCATGGCCCATTGAGTTCATTGTGCATCGGTTTGTAAACTAGGGTTTTACTCGGTTTCCTTCAATGCAACTCTCGCATTGGTGGGTCAACTCTGCAAAACCCTCCACCGTACCAGTATTGGTAGTGTTCCCATATTAGCATTAACCATACACACTTGTCAGATTCAACAACATGCAATCTTGCTGCTCCATTTGGTTTTTCGCTCTTGGACCGAGAGCCACCAAGTGTCCCTAAACAACATTTTCATGTGACTTTCAACTCGAAATAACTCGACAAATAGAGGTCAGATCGATGAGCTGTCAAATCCATTGGTATCCTAGCATTCCATTACCTTTAGTGGGCCCTCTCCACCATTTTTGCATGGCCCAGTGAGTTCATTATGCATCGGTTTCGTAAACTAGGGTTTTTCTCAATTTCCTTCAATGCAACTCTCGCATTGGTGGGTCAACTCTACAAAACCTCCACTGTGCCAATATTGGTAGTGTTCCCATATCGACATTTCCCATACATAATTTTTGGAGCCAATGGCATGCAATCTTGTTTCTCTTTTTGGTTTTTCACTCCCAGACCGAGAGTCACCAAGTGTCCCTGAACGACATTTTCATGCGACTTTCAACTCGACATAACTCAGAAACCGGAGTTCGGATTGACGAGCCGTCAAATCTGTTGGTCTCTTGGAATGAAATTAACTCTATTTTTCCCTCTCAATCGCATTTGCATGGACCAGTGAGTTCATTGTGCATCAGTTTCGTAAACTAGGGTTTTGCTCAGTTTCCTTCAATGCGACTCTTGCATTGGTGGGTCGACTCTGCAAAACCCTCCACCGTGCTATTCTTAGCAGTGTTCCCATATTGGAATTTCCCATGCACACTTTTCATAGCCAACAACATACAATCTTACTGCTCCGTTTGGTTTTTCGCTCCTGGACCGAGAGTCACCAAGTGTCCCTGAACGACATTTTCATGTGACTTTCAACTCAACATAAATCGGAAACCGAAGGTCAAATCGAAAAATCATCGACTCCATTGGTCTCCTCGTATGCCATTACCTCTAGTGGTCCCTCTCCACTATGTTTGCATGGCCCAATGAGTTCATTGTGCATTGGTTTTGTAAACTAGGGTTTTTCTCAGTTTCCTTTAATGCAACTCTCGCATTGGTGGGTCAAATCTGCAAAACCCTCCACCGTTCCAGTCTTGGTAGTGTTCCCATATTTTCATTTCCCATATACATACTTGTCGGAGCCAACACCATACAATCTTCCTGCTCTGTTTGGTTTTTCACTCCCAAACCGAGAGTGACCAAGTGTCCCTGAATGACATTTTCATGCGACTTTCAACTCAACATAACTCGGCAACCAAAGGTCGAATCAATGATTCATCGACTCTGTTGGTATCTTGGCATTCCATTACCTCTAGTGGGCCCTCTCCATTGTGTTTTCATGGCCCAGTGAGTTGATTGTGCATCGGTTTCATAAACTAGGGTTTTTCTTAGTTTCCTTCAATGCAACTCTCGCATTGGTGGGTCAACTCTGCAAAACCATCCACCATGCCAGTCTTGGTAGTGTTCCCATATTGGGATTTCCCATAATTTTTTTTTGGATCCAACAACATGCATTATTGTTGTTCTGTTTGGTTTTTCAGTCCCGGACCGAGAGTCACCAAGTGTCCGTGAACGACATTTTCATGCAACTTTCAACTCAACATAACTCGACAACCAGAGGTTGGATTGATGAACCGTCAACTCCATTGGTCTCCTGTCATGCCATTTCCTGGAAACCAATAGACGATATACCTAGAAGTTATGTACCTACACTACAACAAAGAAACTAGAGTTTCATGAATTGCAAGTAGAAACACATAATTGTATGAATTAGAAGTAAAAACTCATACATGAATTACAAGTATATATCCAATTATGATTTCATGGGTTGAAAGAAATTCCCATACATAGAGATGTTGTGTTATTTTAGTTTCTCTTATGTAGAACCACTTAGACCATATACCTAAGCTACAAGAGAAAATAACAAAAAAACTAGCGTTTCATGAATTACAAACCATAAACCTAAAAACTAGGGTTTATAAATTTACACATATAACTACAAACTAGGGCTTTATAAAGTAGAAATTCACATACATAGAGATCATGTGCTATGTTAGTATCACTTATGTATAAATACTTAAACCACCTACCCTAGATACATGCATAAATAGAAAAAAAAACTAGGGTTTCATGAACTACAAACCACAAACCTAAAAAATAAGGATTGCAAATACCTAGACCATATACCTAATCTATAAGAACAAATGTCAAGAAATCTAGGGTTTCTTGAACTAGAAACCACAAAACTAAAATCTAGGGTTCGCATATTTAGACACAGAACTGCAAACTAGGGTTTATGAACTCATTAGATTTATATCATTATATTTGTTAGTCTCACTTAACTAGAAACTAGTAGACCATATACCTAGAAGATATATACCTGAACTACAACATAGCTAGGGTTTCATGAACTACAGTGGATGTAATTTCCTTTCAATTATTCATGTCATTGAATCATCTTAGTGGTGTTGATGGGACGTTATCATCATATCATACAAATTAAAACTCTTTTGCAACCGACATACATTTACATAGACCCCAATCAATCCACTTTTCATGAAGATAGGGCTGTCAAACAAAGAATGATTTCCATCCAAGTCAAAATGATTATGACAGTCCAAAACACTAATTTCCAGCTTGCCAAAATGAGTGTACAATCCCAAATGCAAGTACTAATGATAAACAAGAGTTCAAATGGAACGTATTTCCAGCCAAGCATTTAGCATTATGATAGCCCTATATTTCACTTTTTAGCTTGTCAAGACAAAGATACAATCTTTTAAGTAAACATCAGTGGTAAACAATTTTATAAGTGCCAAGTTTCCAAGCCATTGGTACTCTTAAACCAAATCAAATTTCCAGTCAAGTAAAATGTCTTATGACAGTCCAAGATGTAATTTCCATGGCAAGTAGGAATGATAACACGTATATCCACTTGGCTTTTGATGACACAATGACTTGCAAGCAAATCAAGGCCTTTTCTTGTATTTTTCCAAGTTATGAATGTTTATATACCATTGTCAAATTTGTTCAAGTATGGTTGGGAATGATTGTTTAGATACAGTCCCTTTAGGGTGTCTTTGTGCCACTTTAAATTGGGTTTTGGAAAAATTTGAGGTGAGGCGTTAGTGAGTGGGTAAGATAGGAAGGAAAGTAAGTGACCTTAGGATAGGATAGGTGGGTAATAAGGGTATTAGGGCTTCCCTAAATAGGATATTACAGTCAACAATTAGGTAAGATGAGAGGAATTTAAAGGACAAAATAATGATGAAGTTAGCCTTGTGTTAGGGTCTTAGCATGCTAGGAGGTCAGGGCTATGTCTAAGAGAGAAGTTAGAGTAGATTAGGATGAGTTAGTGGTGTTCTAGGTCTGTCCAAAATGGATATTACAGTAAGGGATATAGGGAGAGCCGTGGGGGTCTAAGTAGTGTGGAAATGAAAGGAATAAGCCTTGCTTTAGAGAGAGGGAAAGGTAGGAGTCTAGGGAAAGGTTTTTAGCAAGGGTTATGATAGAATAGAATGGTTTAGGTGTGTCTTATGGCTGCCTAATAGGTAGTATTATAGTATATTTTTATAGACAATCCTAGGGTTAGTAAAGGTTAGAAAATGGAGTAGAAGGCCTATTGATATGGACAAGGTAAGTCCAAAACAAATGTAATAAATTTTTAGCTTCTTTTCACTATGATGCATGCATGGTAACTATGGTATAAATCTAGGGTTGATACTCTCTATGCATTAATTTCCCATCCTTTCCTCCATTCCTTCATCTATTTCATGTTAATTTATTCTTATAAACTCTAGGAATAAGCCTATTATAGAGTCTCTTTCTCTCATGATTTTTTAATGTATGAGTTGTGGAAGATGAGCTATGTTTTACTTATTTCACTATGGTTTATAAAAGGAGTGCTCATGAAGCTCTACCCCTAGCTCATGTGAAGTAATTCATGCTTAAGCTTTGAAGTATTTCATCTGATTATTCTATAAATAATATGTGGCATATGACTACAATCCTAGGCATGCTCATATACAAAAAAAAGGTACTTTATAAGAGGCCACAAGAGATGGTTAGGTAGGGTTGGTGTTAGGGTTTCCCTCCTAGGTTTAGGGTTTCATCATTGATTATAAACCCTAGGTTATGCATGCTAACCCCAAAACACTGTGTGGATTAGGGTTTCCTCATTGATTATAAATCCTAGGTTATGCATGCTAACCTTTAAACTTCAGTTAGGGTTAGGGTTTCCTCATTGATTCTAAACCCTAGGTTATGCATGCTAACCCTTAAATTGTTAAAATTGCAACAAGTACAATAGATCGTTAAAATTGAAAGTGCTCAACAATAGCATAACAAATATGTATGTATTCAATGAGAGTAAGCAATGTCAATTTCGTCTTCAAATGATATGAATTGCCAAATTGATCAAAATCAATGTTTTCCAAGTAGATGTAACAAGTGCAAGCCAACAACATTCATGTTCAATATGATTCTCAACTCATCAATACTATGAAATTTCCAGTCAATCAAATGGTAAGAGAAGATCATTCCAATATCAATTTCTAGATTGCAAAATGAGACAATAATTACTATGTAAATACCAAATGAAAACAAGTGCTTTCTATTGCAATTTGGACAATGAATAAGACTGTCAAACCAATGATAAATCTCAGCCAAGTATGACTGTCCCAAAATTTTATTTGGTATTTGGTATTTAAAATTATCAATGTTATTGTACAGGTTTATGCAGTTGTGTATTTTTTTGTTAACTAACCTACAATGTTAAAAAATTTATGCATTTTATTGTGAACATACAAACTTCATTGCTTCGTCAACAATAAGTATTGCAAGCGCATCAACTGTAAACTACTAGTGCATTTGACATAATGTATGCAAATCTATAATAAAAGACAAATTAATATAAAGAAGTGCAAAATGATATATTAATATATACAAATTTCCAATCATATACAGTAGTAGTGAAAAATGGAACATCGTTCCCAATGTCTATATAAAATATGGCAACTCATTCCCTATACAAAATATGGCAACTCATGCCCTATAAAAAATATGGCAACTCATGCCAAAATGCCACATCATGGCTAGTGTACATAGGAGGGTCTCTCAATCCTCTTTCCCACCCTCGGAGCTCCCAGGTACACCTCCAAAATTGATATTCCTCTTCTTCGAGCTAGAGGAAGCTCGGTTCTTCTGGCCGCTTTGACCACCTCCCCTTGGGCTCTAAAATGACAACAATCAAATGTCAACTCCTACATGCAATTATATAGGTATAAAACACAATTTAAAAATCAAAATTACATTTTCAAATCTTAAATAGCTCACCTCAGACGAGACCATAAGTGGTGAACGGGCTACCCTCCTCTGTGATCCAAGGCTCTCGGCAATGCCACCCTGCAACATTTAAACAGTAAGATAACTCATACAATTTACTTCCTATGTTAATTTTCGTTAATATTGTACGCCATTTTCATAAACTAATAACTCTCACCGTGAACACAATAGGATGGTCCCGGGGGATGGCAGGTGGTGCAATCGGCTGGTCCTTAGGGGTGGTAGGTGGAGCAGTCGGCTGGTCCTCAGGGGTGGCAGGTGGAGCAGTGGGATAAAAAACCTACTCTGATTCTAGGGTGGATGGCATAGTGGAGGATGTAGCCACATAAATGTTGGATACAAAAATAGGGGGCACGATCAGAGAGGGCATGGACTGGAGTGGGAGAAGTGGTGATGTGTGACGATAAACCCCAACTGATTGTATAATGGAACGGGCCACCCTGGAAGAGGAAACGAGGGTGGTGGGGGAATATGGGGGATGCAACTGAGGTCTAGCATGGGGTGGAGGGATGGGTGAATGTGGATGGATGGTGTATCATGGTCGGAGGGTGGAAACATGGGAAATTACAAGGGAGGGGGTGGATGGGTGGGCTGGGAGGGAGTGAGCGAAGGATGTGACGAAGAAGGGGGAGCTGGATGGAAGTGTGGTGGTGGATGGGAGGCAAGGGATGGATGGAATGGGGTGGGGAGGGATGCAGGGAAAGTGACATGTATGCCAGGGGCTACACCTGACATATATGGTGGGAAAAAGGCAGTCGATGGAGATATAGTGACACAGACATGCCTATGTACTAGGACATGCATACATATTCATGGCCTTGTATATTAGTACATAAAAATACAACTATACAAATCTAAGCCATCAAAACTGGAATTAAATTTATACTTTATTACAAGATAACTGCTCACGAGGGGATCTGTTGATCCCTGACGGGGATGGCTGGTCACTCACTCCTACTGACACCTATGAAAACTAAAAAATATTTAGATTCAATTACTAAATATTAACTACATTGGACGAAAAGATTAAATAATAACATTAAATTTAATTACTGAAAGAAAAATACATGTGTGTATTGTGCGACGATGTCCTTTGCAGCTTCCATGGCTCCATCTAGGTTGAAGGAACCAACGTCCTCCCACCCAGGTGTTGGAGACTCAGCACTGAAAAGTTGTACATTAAAACAAATCAAGTCATCAACATATGATTCTAAGTTAAATTTATTAGAAATTATGAGATTGCAGAATGTATAATCAATACTTGAACATTAAATAAAACAATAACTAACCTGGTATAGGTAGCTCTCTCTGGCATGCTCCTGCGTGGGAACATGGTGTTATAGCTGATTTTACCACACATGGTTGATCAAATATTTATGGCATTCTGTGTCCCTCTGCAGACTCTTTAGACCCCATGGACTGATATTATACTTTGATGTTTCCAAGTTCATCCCTAAAAACCCCTGTTTATTGTTGTACGTGACTTTTAAACCCATACTAGCGTGTACACGTGACTTTTGACCTCAAAACCGTGTACATCGGGATGTGTGCATAAATCCAAATAATTTTGTATTTTTCCTTCATATGAGTTTGAACCACTTGACTCTTGGCCTTCCATATTCCTTGAGATCGCTCGGATTTGACCCTCCATTACCCCTTTGGAGTGCTATATATGGAACCCCTTGGATACATTGAAGAGGAGGAATTGAAGAGCAAGGAAACTATAGTCCATTGTTTTCATATTTTGCATATACTTGAGTCTGCATCCCTCTGTCCCTTTGGAGCACTTTTTGTTCTTCCCAATCTTTCCTTTTCTTGTGAGCTTTCTCTAGAGAGATGGAGGATTGAGGTGGTGGAGGCCCAGGTGGAGGACTCGATTTCTCTGGTTCGTAGACATGCCAACAGAGGTTGTCACTTGTGTAATCTCTGATTTGATTAATAGAAATATCTTTTCCTGTCCAATAATGTGCATTTGAATGAATATTGAATCCATGGATATGTTTAATTTATTATACATTGTTGATTATATATGCTATAGTAGATCTAACACCATATTATATAGCATGCTTGTCTTGTTTTCTGTTGGTAGGTCTCGTACGTATAAGAATATGTCCCGTAATATCCCTTGGGGTTCTCAATCTATCCATTATGAGTAATAGTTGCGTGAAACCATAAGCTTTCCCGCCATCGCTAATCTCGGAGCTAGCCTAATCGAGCTAGAGCTAGCCTTAATGAGCCCTTGCTTCTAGTTCAGCAAGCAAAGGTGTTGAGATAAGGTGGTGGAGATAGCAGTGGAGATAAGGCGGGATAAAGAGAATATGCCCCACCTAAGTATATTCCCCAAGATACGGGTTCAAGAGTAACTATGTAGTAATTGCCTAGAGGCATTATATTAAGGGCAATAATATGTTGATATATGTTCCTTACGGACCCTTCTTTTGCTTGGTTGGGTTGCTCCTAACCTTCCTTCACCTTTCACTAGAAAATTGACCAGTTAAGGACATAGGGTTTTTTCACCTTCCCCTCCTTTGTCGGGAAAGAGCTTCGTACCTTTTTCATTCTCAATTAGAGATCTTTGAAACTTCAAGCCATCAAGTATTTTCTTTTTGATCGAGCATTGTATTGGTAATACTTTGAGGGTTTGGTGTTCATGGCCTATCGTGCGGGAGGTGGCGCCTACTCTTATTTCTATTCTTATCCCTTTCTCTATTCTATTCTTTATTCTTATTTCTATTCTTATCCTTCTCCTTCCCCCCTGGTACCCTTATTTTCCCTCTCCTTAAACCTCTCCCATATCCATCCCTGGATGTTTTATATAAGGCATAAGGGCCTTATTTTCCTCCCATGTCGATTGTTAATGCCTTCAAACCCATCAGTGCTATCCAAGGCATTATAGGAGAAACCATACTCCACTTAGAGGCCAAAAATTCCCTTTAAATGGATTATGTGATGTTTTGAAGTGTTATTCATGGTGCAAGAGTGAGGATCCCTAGAGGCTTCATTGCGAGCCTAAATACAAGTTTTTTTCTTGAGCTTACAATGGTCAGATCCCTAAAACCTATCCCTCATATAAAAAACATTGTGAGAGTACCCAAATACCATGGAACACCAAATATCCTCATGAGAGGGGTTATGTGATGGTTTGAGGTATCAATCAAGACCTAACATTTATTTTCTATTCTTTTTCAAAATACACAATTATTTTTGTATAAAAAATAAAATATAATAATATAAACATGTATTTCTCTTGAATACCTTTCCAATGAGCTAAAAAAACTTTAAAAATAGATGTTTCCATAAAACGTTATGACCAAATTACTGTTACATACATACACAGATATATATAACACACATGTGCTTCAGAACACATGCATGTTATTAATACATGAACATTTTGTAAACCATATGTACATTCTTGTGCATGCCCATTTAGAAAAAACTGTGGCAATCTGCATGGGAATTTAGAAAACACTGAGCAAATAACAAAAGGAATGTACACTTCTTCTTGTGTGAGCACCTTTGAATTTGACTCATTTCCTCCATTTAATCTATCAATGAGTCCCTACTAGTGTTAGCAATTAGCAATTATTCCCTGCTAGTGTTACTTCTCAACAATCATTACCTATGACTACATGTTGCAACACCTAATCAAGGATCTTATTCCCATAACTATTGTAGGAATTGTAGTTCTTTCTTGGAAACGAAATTATTCATGTGACCTACAATTCTATATTATTGTCTACGTGATCTAGGTTGAAAAGGCATGGTAGATCCATATTCAACTTTGTATACACCTTACTTCCAATCAACAATGCAAAGTAAGCACCAGATATTTGCTAAAATGATTTGATAGGTTAATTTTTTTCCAAAATTCTCTCATATCCATTATGATAGAATGTATTTACTCCTCTTGGACTAATATTGCGTAAGAGAAGTTAAGGTTATCCTCGTTGTAACAAGTTTTTTTCCATTTTTTTGGTTTGAAAATCGCAAGGACAAGGTTGCAGTTCTTTCTGGTGGTCCATGGTGCTTCAATTCGATAAAGTTGGTGCAATTCCTAGTTAGAGATAATGCTTACCTGGGTTGAGTTTGTTACCAGTATTCCTTAGTTATCTATTTAGATCCACATTCTACGGATCTAGATATGTTGATCTCAAGGATGTATTTTTATATATGTAATGTAAATATTTGATATATAAATATTATGTATGTTGTGTGTGTCTTTACATGCTTTCATTTTTCCTATTTGGTATCAGAGCGGGTCTTGGCCTAGATCCCTCATAGGAGGGCCAAGGAAAATGAAAGAAATGTGAGAGTAATTTGTTGTACATGGAAGACAACAATTTTCTCGATTACAATCAACACCAACTGATGAAAAAAAACCAACTCTAATAATAGGACCCAACCTAGTTTTCTCAGTTGTAACTCAGAAGGGTTTGAGGAGTCCAATCGTCAAATTGTTATAGCTCAAAATGATACATCTCTTCCTATGACCACTTTCCCATGATTTTGTCGCATGTTGACACTTCATGAAAGTCACTGAAAAAACACCTAAATTGGAGGACCCATATCTTGAGTTATGTAACTCCATTTGACCTCATCTCTACATTGTTGGAAAGGTATCTGTGTTAGCTAAAACTTTCCAAAAGACACTGAAGTCTAAAAATGCTCAAAAGTACCCTTAAAATGAGTTTTTTGATGTGTAAGTGAGTTTCCTTAAGGAAACCCACATACATACGGGACTTGATATATATAATACTCGCGTATGCCTTAAATACGTGACTTTCTGCATTACAACCCCCGTATACCTCCTCGTGTACGCGACTGTTGTCTCTGCAACTCACGTACACATCCAAAAAAATGTCAAAAAAATACGTATTTTGAAATTTGGGTAGTTTGGGTAGTTATGCAACTGACTCCTTCAGTTGTAACTACTTTGTCTTCGACCCTAAGTCTTCATAAAGCATATAAATAGAGGTAGGGAGGTCCATGAGAGGAGACTTGAATCTTTGCATTGTTATGTTGGAGGATTTGGAGCTCTCTTTGCCCACACCTTTGCCCTAGAAGCATTCTTCTTGTGTTGTAGATTTTGGAGGCTGAGTTCCTTGGAGAAGAGAAGCAGTAGAACCAGATCAAGGTTTCATGAGGTGTCGAACTTGAAGAGAAGGTATACTTGTACTTGTTTTCAAGATTAATAAAGATGTGATGTCCTTCTTCTTCCCAAAATATTGTTCAATGTTTGATTGAATATTTGTTTATGATCATATGATGATGTTAGTCAGATCATTATTTCATGTTTATTTGATTATCATTTCTTTATATGTGGTCATATTGGTTTGAGGAAGGTATAATTTGTTTTGTAGGTCTCTTGGAGCAAGAGGAGCAAGAGGAGCAAGAAGAGGATTGAAGGGCTGCTTGGATCAACCTTCGTTTGGCTAAGGTATGAACCATTCCAATCTCAGAATCTTGCTTGTATTTACTTACAGAACCATTTGCATCCACCTTTCAACCCCTGTACGTTGATGGCCTCTTAAACCCTAGCCATAGGAAACTTCCTTTACAACAGAACTGGCGACTCCGCTGGGGAGAGCCTTGTTTGTTTTGGGTTTCTCTGTATTGCTTTCAGTCTTTTGCAAGGTTTCAGGTCTTTCTTGCCACTTAGGAACACTTTATCAGTCTAATAGAACACCTCCCCTGCCTTCCTAAGGAGGTTTTTGACTTTTTTGGGGGATTTTTTCCACCCACACGTGAGTTGCAGACTGAATAATCACGTGTCTAGTTTTGTACACGCGACTTTGTATACTGTCAACCCGTGTATGATATGCGACTTGTCAGTGGTACAACCCACATGTGCTTGTACATGCGACTTGCTGTACTGTCAACCCGCGTATCACACGCGACCTGTCAGTAGTACAACCCACGTGTGCCCCTAAAACAATGTTTTTTCCTCATTTTTGTGGTTTTTTCTACTGTTGTGGGATGTTTGGTAGGTATTTTGGTGTCCTCTGCAGGTGCATGAATCCAGGGAGTTAGTGTCATCCCTTTTGGTTGTTCTTTATCTATGTGGTAAGCCTTTTTATAGCATTAGGGTTTGCTCTTTTCTCTTTTCCCCCACCCCCTTTGCTTGGCATGATTTTTGGCTTATGTTTCTGGTCAGCCTCTGTTAGTGATCTTTGTCTGAGTTCAGAAGCTTGTAAGTGTTTGTTTCCTTCTTCTTTTGTTGGTTAACTTCACCATGCCAAATTATTTGAATTGTCTCTTATGCAAGCCTTCCTTCCAAGTAGGGTTTATACTGACTTTAGTCCATTCTAGAGTCTGTTTGGTGGTTGTATAACAGAGTTATTTTTTCTTTGTTCTTGTTATCTGCATACTTTTGTTTGTAGGTAGTTTTTCTTTTGCGTTTATAAAAGAAAAAGAAAAAAAAACACATGTTTGCTTTATATGCATGTAGATTAGTTTTTTAGTCTAGATTGCATGGCATATCATTGTTTAAAAAAAAAAAAATTGTTTTTTTGTGGCTTTCAAGTTTTCTATTTGAAAAAAGAAAGAGAATAGTTTTTGCTTTTTGCATTTCAGTTCTCTTTGTTTAGTCATTTTGTTTCAACTTTGAGTCAAAACACCACATAAGTTTCACGCCATTTACCCTGTGACTAAAAACAACCCTTAAAATGAAC
This sequence comes from Pseudotsuga menziesii, assembly GCA_001517045.1. Lineage (NCBI taxonomy): Eukaryota > Viridiplantae > Streptophyta > Pinopsida > Pinales > Pinaceae > Pseudotsuga > Pseudotsuga menziesii. Next base: position 32,489 of record LPNX010956682.1, on the reverse strand, counting down.
GGTATAATTTAAAATTATTAGTAAGTTTTATTTTATAGGCTCCTACACCAACTAGCTCAGGCTAGACTTGTGGATTAAGGAATTTAAACTCCCCACAAGTGTTAAAATTTCAGACGTAGTTGGCCAATCACTAGGTAAACCCTTTTTTATTGGATTATATCTGGGAAGCTCCTCTCAAACAGGAGTTAAACACGAGGCCGCATGGAGGCTTGGACTAAGGAGATAACCCTTCAATTCCTTGTCAAAGCATAGACCAAGGTTTTTGCGTATCTGGGGATTCTGTCTTAGACAGGATTTCAGGCTTTGCTACCCTGCCCATGCATACGAACCAAGCTTGCGACTATCCCCCCAGACTGTCAATATAGTTAAGGTAGCCTTTAGTCTCTTTGACATCTAGGGTTCATACACCGGTACATCGAAAGGCTATTTCTGGTTGAACTTGGACGGGCTTGGAAGGTAACCCCAGTAGAAGGTGTGGGAGGGCAGCGGGTGATTCCTCCGCTTGTGCCTAAGAACATCTACAGGGACGCCAAGTAACTGTCTATCAGCTTTCTTTTATAAAGCGTATCTTATACCTATTTTTCTGTTTGGCTTTAGGAATTTTTTAGTGAGTGCTGTGTGGTTTGTCTGTACTTAGTCTTCCTTCAGGTGTGTGCTTGGTACTTTTGGTTTCCTGTTGACCTTAGACTTCGTCTCCTTGTTTGAAACTATGTCTAACACCCCTTTAAAAACCAACCAAGAAATCCCCATGCTGGGAACTCCTTGTACTATTCCTCTCACAGGGAATGTTGGTGTTCCTTTGATGGCCACCTTGAATCTTCCTGGATTCACCCTAGGGCTACCGGTGTGGTTGTTTTCCACTCCAACTGCCTTGAATGCTCCTGATGCTTCACAAGTAAGCTCCTTATATCAAGGGCATCAAAACACTACTTCCCCTTCACCTGTATTTGATTCTCCTCCTCCTTCTACCTCATGCGGTGAAAGTACTGATACTAGTAACCGACAGTCTAAAAGGAGTAAAAGAAGGAGGAATAGGAAGAAGGCACATAAGCAAGGGTGCACCCATTCAACCTTTGCAGGTCAATTTGAACCTTACCACCCAGCCTCTGTAGTTCATGCTGGTGGAACCTATCCAACCTTTGTAGGTCATGTTGGATCTAAGCACCTAACCTCTGCAAGTCAAGTTGATCTTCACCATCCAGCCTTTGTTGATCATGATGGTGGGATCCTTCCAACCTTTCCAAGTCAATTTGGATCCATTCACTTAGCCTATGTAGTTCATGCTGAGGGCACCTGTTTAACCTTTGATGTTCAAGTTGAACCTCCCCATCCAACATCTGCAAGTCATGTTGGATCCATCCACCCAGTCTTTGTGGTTCATGCTGGGGGCACACTCTCAAGTGCTGGAAAGCATGTTGATCCTAACCATTCAGCCTCTATAGTTCATGCTGGTGGTGCCCATCCAACCTCTGTAGGTCATGTTGGACCCAATCTCTCAACCTCTGCAAGTCATGTTGGGGGAAGTCTCTCAGCCTCTGTGGTTCATGCTGAAGACAATCCGTCAACCACTGCGAGTCATGTTGACACTGTCGAAAAGACTAACCGTTCAAAACACAAGCCCAAGTTTACTTGTAAGCTTTGTGAGGGAGACCACCTTACTTATAAATGCCCTTATATCGTGGAGGTGCAAAGAGTTTGGTTTCATGGTCATCCCATTTTTTAACATTCTGAAGCTTTTCAATAACCAACCTTTCTTAGTCAGGTTGGACCCAGTCACCTAGCCTCTGGTGGTCATGTTGGGGGAAAAATCTCAGCCTATGTAAGTCATGCTGAGATCAAACAGTCAGCCACTGCTATTCATGTTGACACCGTTGAGAAAACTAGTCGTTTGAAGTGCAAACTTAAGTTCCCTTGCAAGCTATGCGAGGGAGATCATCTTACTCACTAGTGCCTTGTTATCGCAGAGGTGCGAAGAGTGTGGTTCGAGACTCAAGAATTTCCTTCTCTTAAACAACCTATAGTTTCTCAACAACCTACTCAACCTTTGGTTGATCAAGTGGTCGAACCAATCTCATCTTTTGTCGATCCCACTCTTTGTTCAGAGAGTGATCCTGATGTGATTGAACCAATATTATCTTTGGTTGATCCCACTCTTCTTTCGGAGAGTGATCCTGATGTGATTGAACCAATGTCATCTTTGGTCAATCCCACTCTCCCTTTGGAGAGTAAATTTCACGAAGCGGTTGAATCGATTCCATTGTCGATCAATCCCACTCTTCCTGTGGAGAGTGAAGTGTTTGCTAGTCACATTTTCTTCACTGCCAGTTCAGAACTTACTGAACAAGGGGGCACTGAACCTGCTTCGGATCAACCCCCACCAAGATCTCGGATTGCTTCCTTTGATTGGGATAGCCTATTTGAGCCGTTCCTTCTTTCTGATACACCTTTCTAGATAAAGGTCAAAGTTGAGCAATACACGACTACTCATTGTATTGTTGATGAAGGAGCCTCAGTTAGTATTTTGTCTGCTCGTGCTTGGCAAGGCATGGGATCTCCCAGCCTTGTGTCGACTGCTAGTCAATTATTGGTGTTTGATAGAAGAACTTGTATAGCCTTGGGAATTCTTGCTCAAACACATGTTACTTTGGGTGGGAAGTCCGTCTTAGTTGACTTCATGGTGATAGAAGACCCCTTGGACTTCAATATGCTCCTCGGACGTGATTATGTCTATGCCATGCAATCTGTGGTGTCAACATTATTTCGTGTGATGTACTTTAATCATGGTGAAGAAATTGTCACTATTGATCAGTTGGATTTTCTTGATCCATCTCCTGACCCAACTAGAGACCAGGTCTTTCCTTTATCAATTTCCAGTGTTTCAATAGACACTCCCCTACCACAAGTGAGCTATGTGGCCTCATGTCCTTTGCATTCAATTTCTACTGAGAAGCAGTCTCTGTTTTCATGCTTACCTTCTCGGGACTTGGTCCCAGCAGTTGACTAGGTGAGTCATCGTATACAGACTATGGAGCCTGCTCTCCACTCTATCGATCCATTTGAAAGTTTATACATTTTTCCTATCTCAGATGATCTCCTTCCTTCAGATGAAGTCTTCCTTGAGTCCTTGATACAGTCTGATCTTCTTTTGGATGTTGGTTCAATTGTGACTAATTCTAACCCCGATTTGCCTAGTAAGCCTGACCTTTCTTATTATGTTGGTCTTGTTGAGTCTTTTGACTCTTCCTTCGAACATCAAGTCAGTGATCCTAATGATTTTGATTTTTCTTATGAATTTTTCAACTCCTGTGATACTGAGTTTGTTCCTATAGACTCTATCCCCCTTGTTGATTTTTTCTCTCCTTCTGAGGTTGATCTTACTGATTATAAACCCTTGAGCCTTGGTGCTATAGAATCATCTTCAGTTGATTCTACCATGACTTTACCTTTTATAGAAGATAGCAAAGTCACATGTGTTTCTGCCAAAGTGACCCGCATCAGATCTTTTCTTCTGAATACGATCCTGATGTTGTTGTATCTTGGAGACAGGATTCTTAGTTGGATTCACAATTGTTTACTGGCCTCGGCTTGTTGTTCAAGCTGTAACTACATTTGCATGTGCCCTGCTCACGCTTATGATCCTGATTCCAGCTTTCAGTATTTTAGCTCGTTGTATAAGCCCTCATCTTTGTTCTCGTCATCGCTAAGCCTTGTATCATTTTTCCTTTGCAACTTGACACCATTTACCTTAAGGACATGTTCCCCGAGTGTCTTTACCTTCCTCTTGTTCCTTGCATTATGCATAGGTTTGTTCCTCGCGCTTGGAACTAGTTTCACTTTCCCCTGACACTCATCTCCTCGCATTTAGAGCATTCTTTCTGCTCTCCTTCGAGCTCGTTAAAAATAGTAAGGAGGTCGCCAGTTGACTTTTTCAAACTTGTTAAAAATTCATGGGAAAGATATTGAGTTTATTCAGGCCTAGGTCTGACTCCTCAAAATAGACTTAACTGCCGAGTAAACTTGTCCATTCAGGCTTGTTAAGAATATGTGAATGGGCATTCACATTGGTGGTAGGTTATCGTTTTCTTGGACCATGTGGAATAATATGAGAAAGGAACACTCTCTTTTCTTCAGAATTGAGAAGAGTATTCTTAGTCATAGGTTTATCACTTTTCCGGACCTGAGGGACTAAACTTACGGAAAAGGAACCCCCGGTATGAGCTTAGTTTTCTCTTTTTCGTGCTCTAGACCTAAACATGAAAAATATTTTGAGTGTACTTTATGTCTTTGTCATGCTTGTTAAACCCTAAAGAACAAAGCATTGATTTTACTGTTGTAAGCCCGATTTCTCATAATCAAATGGATCTTTCCGAGTGATCTTGCCTTCCTTCACACTCATAAAACTCAGGCTATATGCCACTTTTGAAGGAGCATTGGGTAGGTGGTAATTTAACCTTTTTTGGACCTTCCTGACTAAGTAAAAAAAAGGCGCACCTTACTTCTTCGAAAGCTAAGAGAGTTCTTCTGTGGTTTGTTTTATACTTTTCCGGCCTCAGGAGACTAAATTGGATGAAAGCGTTCCTCCCTGGAGTCTTCTTTGGATTTTTCAGACTCTCTAAAATATGAAAACATTGTCGAGCATGTATTAGTTCGGGCTCATAAAATCCACGAATCATTGCTTTATCAACCATTCTTCTGTCTCTTCTTCGAGCTTTCCAAAAATGAAGGTCTTGAGTTTGCTTTCTTGGACTCGTTAAACCTTTACAAGAAAGAGGGGAAGGGAAGTTCATTCTCATGTATTTTACATCATGGCAGCAAGTCTTGTTTCCTTGAACAAAGCACCAGTTTTGAGTCTATCAACAGTTGGGTCTTAGTATTTTGACCTTATCCTGATTAAGATTTTCTTACTCCTCTAGTTGGTCTCTTTTCCAATTATATGGGGAATCTGTCAATGTCTCCTACATTGCAGATTTGTTTTGTTGGTCCTTTTATGTCAAAATATTCCTAATTCACTTTTGTGTTGTGCTCACTGTTCAAGGATTAAACCTTTGTCGGCCATTCTGCAGTTTCCTTGACCTTTTGTGTCGGCCATTCCATGGTATCAGTTCATTACATCATGTATTTGGCGGTCCTTGTCGTGAAATTCAGTACCAATTCCAAATCCAATTATTCTTTGACTTACCTCATGTTGGATGATGAAGGATGCCTTAATGCCCTCCTTCCAACGGATCTCTTCCTATCGACTGCACACCTCTTGCTCTGGGAATGAGATTTAGAGTTTATGATAGTACCTTGGGGATTGCAGTCATCCGTGGCAATTTCCCTCGCTATTGGGTAATAGGGATACCTTAATGTCTCCTACTCGATGGATTCTTGAAGTGTTTGACTTCAGGTCCTTGTACTCACACTTGCTAGAATGTACTAGGTACCTTGGGGACCATTTTCATTAATGGTGGTTTCCCTCGCATTTGTTAACAGTTCTCATTATTGACCGGTAATCAAACGGTTTCCTCCATGTTCGACTTCAACACCTTTATTCGCATGGTTAGGATTCATACCTTTTGGGTGGTTTGGGTTGAATACCTTGAATCGACAGTACCATCGTCATTTTTGCTATTACCTGAGTTGTGTAAGACCTTGTTACATTTTATATGACATTTTGCTGAGACATAGATCCACCTTGTATTCTTGTGGCTATGATCGATTGTCGAGTATGGATCCACCTTGTTCATTTGTGGCCACGACTCCTTTAGATTTGATATGGCGCCTTTTTGCATATTGAGCAACCATGATAGTTTCATCAGTTATACATATGTTGTATCCGCCTGTATCTTTATGGAGATGTTCTGTATATGGACTTGTATGTCCCAGAGATTAGTTTTTTCTGACATTTATCTCTCTTTCAGGTACCTTTGTTCGAGCCTTTTGATCTTGGATTCTCTTCTCTCTCCATACTTAGTTGTTTCATTTATAATGCATTTCAGCTATCGTCTTCCCCTCCAACCTCATACATTAGGGGGCATCTGTTATAGCTCAAAATGACACATCTCTTCCTGTGACCACTTTCCCATGATTTCGTCGCATGTCGACACTTCCATGACGACACTTCATGAAAGTCACTGAAAGTCATTGAAAAAACACCTAAATTGGAGGACTCATATCTTGAATTTTGTAACTCTGTTTGACCTCATCTTTGCACTGTTGGAAAGGTGTCTATGTTAGCTAAAACTTTCTAGAAGACACCAAAGTATGAAAATGCTCTGAAGCACCCTTAAAATGAGTTTTTTTTATGTGTACGTGAGTTTCCTTAAGGAAACCCGCGTACATACGCGACTTGATATATATAATACTCGTGTATGCCTTAAATACACAACTTTATACATTGCAACCCATGTATACCTCCTCATGTATGCGACTGTTGTCTCTGCAACCCGCGTACGCCTCCAAAAAATGTCAAAAAAATACGTATTTTGAAATTCAGGTAGTTTGGGTAGTTATGCAACTAACTCCTTCAGTTGTAACTACTTTGTCTTTGACCCTAAGTCTTCATAAAGCATATAAATGGAGGTAGGGAGGTCCATGAGAGGAGACTTGAATCTTTGCATTGTTATGCTAGAGGATTTGGAGCTCTCTTTTCCCACACCTTTTCCCTAGAAGCATTCTCCTTGTGTTGCAGAGTTTGGAGGCTGACTTCCTTGGAGAAGAGAAGCAGCAGAACTAGATCAAGGTTTCGTGAGGTGCCGAACTTGAAGAGAAGGTATACTTGTACTTGTTTTCAAGATTAATAAAGATGTGATGTCCTTCTTCTTCCCAAATTATTGTTCAATGTTTGATTGAATATTTGTTTATGATCATATGATGATGTTAGTCAGATCATTATTTCATGTTTATTTGATTATCATTTCTTTATATGTGTTCATATTGGTTTGAGGAAGGTATAATTTGTTTTACAGGTCTCTTGGAGAAAGAGGATCAAGAGGAGAAAGAAGAGGATTTAAGGGCTTCTTGGATCAACCTTCGTTTGGCTAAGGTATGAACCATTCCAATCTCAAAATCTTGCTTGTATTTACTTGCAGAACCATTTGCATCCACCTTTCAACCCCAGTACATTGATGGCCTCTTAAACCCTAGCCATAGCCTAACTTTCCTTTACAACACAAATGCAAGACTCTTCTTGCAAGCAATCATATGGCTATGTTGCACAACCAACCTCTACTTCGCAAATCAATCTATGCTCATCACTCTACTCGTGAATTTGCTCATCATTGTTTCTCATCACTGCTGGTTATCATGCTGCTCATCTCTGCTTCTCATCAATGCTGCTCATCATTATTGCTCATCTCGGTTTCTCATCATTGTTACTCATCTCTGTTGATGGTCATCTACTGAGTCATCACTGTATACTTAATTTCATTTCACTTCCATACACTGCTCATGGACATCATTGTACACCTCATCATAGACAATTACTGAACAAGTAATTATGTTATGCTTTCACTTAACATAAGGCATGCATTGTCATGCATCATAATCATAGGTATGCATCATCATCATCTTAGTGTGCATTGTGATGCATCATCAACATCAAGTATACATCATAGTTCATATGAGAGCATCATCACACTATGGTATGCACATACATCATATTGTATTGGAGTGCATCAACATCATAGAGTGTACATCATTATAACATGCATTATCATCATAAAGTGTATCATATCATAGCATAAAGGTATGCAACATCATCATCATAGACTCCATAATGAGTTCAAATATATGATCAAAGATGAACTATTTCCATGAGAGACATGTGTCATCACAAGGGAAACCCAGAAGCATGAACCATACCTTTTTGAAGATCAAAATATGAAGAAATAATAGAAAAACTAAGAGAAACTATAGATCATGTCATCACATATCCCTCTTAACAATATTTCCAATGAGCCAAGAATTTTGTAATTCTGATTCCGTATGAGAAAGTTATGCCAATTTTAGTGAAGATGCCCAAAAATTTCTCCTCCACAAGCCTTCGCACTTTTCTCAAAGAGTTGTGAAATACCAAAGAGAGATTTGATTGATGAACAGATGAAATGTTTGAAATTCTATTTATATATGTCATGGAGGAAATTTAGTAGCTCAAACTGGGCCAGCATACAATTCAAAATTACAAATAATTAAATTCTCTTTTGTTTGGTCGGTTGGCCCAAAAAGGTGGGGTACACCAACTTCAAAAGTCCATATCTCTTCAACCGTAAGGAGTTGGAAGATGCTACACATATCACCATAAATTGTTTGACAAGGAATATCTCCCTATGATGGGTTTATTTGCAAATTCTTGGTCTAATAACCTTAAATTTTTCAATATGTTTAGGACGTCAAAGACCCCATACATGAGGGTGCCAAATACCATACCACCAATTACAACAGTTTCAAAGTCTTCTTTAAAGTCTTCTTCAACATATCAAGGCATGTCCATGGGATCTACCTCCATATACATCCCAATATCCATATAACCACAATGATGACCATACATCACCATCAACAAGCTACCAAGTGTGTGGGTCAAGATCCAAGGAACCACATACAAGGGTTTCAAGGACTCTTTCAAAGATATCATACAATATTTAAACGACATAATTTCCATGGACTTCAAGCCCATCACACAGGAATCCATCACTAAGTGATGAGGGAATCATGACCAAAGATTCCATATTATCAAAGGATCCAACGATGATGGGCTTACAAAACACCATCAATGATCATATAGTGTCCAAGGGTCATCATGCCACCATTTATGTGGGTTCCAAACCTTCTGATGAATAATGATCATCTCCAAGGGTTGCATGACCCCAACAAGGGATACAAGAGCATCAAGATCATCATCAAGGGTTCCAAGTCTTCATCAAGTCATTAATGGCCACATCATCATCTTTAAGGGGACAAGGACCATTAAGCCATCAAATGTGGGTTCAAGGAATTCTTCGAGGCTTCTTCATTAAGCAAGGGGCTTCATAGGATTCTTCAACCACCTCAACACACCAAGAGACCTCCAAGGGTCAAGATCCATCATGACATCACCTGTGGGGTTTCTAGACCTTCTCCTGGGGTACCATGACACCATCAAAGCATGAATGAACACATAATGGGTAATTAATGATTCTCCAACCCATCTAAGGATTCACCGTCATCCATAAAGGATTCAACACCATCTCTAGGGACTTCATCACCATCAGCAGGGTATTCAACATCTTCAACAAGGTGGTGGCTCCAAGATCCAACCTTGTGGGTACAGGGACCTTGTCAACTGGGTACAAGGTGCTTCAAGGCACAAACCCACTCTGTACGAGGTCCAAGGCACTACAAGTGGGACTTGGTGGAATTAATGACAACCTTTGAGGCCACTAAAATTCCATGTTGATATCAATGAAAATTTCATCAACAGTTGACTCTAGTAGGTATTCAGTTATGTCCAATTATGCTCTAGTCCCCATCGGTTAGATCACTCCCAGTGTCTCTAGCACTAGTTTCCATGATTTGAGGGATGTAGGGTGCCTTTGTTCACCTACCCTCTTCAGTTAACTAGTTGTGAGCTCCTTCAGTGATCCAAATTTGCATTAGTGAGCTCTAGTGGTGATTTTCCCACACTGAGTTAGCTCCTGAGTCAGTCCAGATTGGTAGATTCAACTGCCTCTTTAGGAAATTGAATTCTCCTATATACTACCATTGTACTACATATTATTTATTGAATATGTGTGGATTAATACCGATTAATGGATTATGAATATTATTCCAATTATTAGTCTCATGAGTGTTTTTATTCTTCATGATTATTGATCTGAGTTACTGAATTGCTTCTTCTCTCTCTTCTACAATTCTTCATTTGAATTTTGTAGGTTTGATGATCTAATGCTTCATTGAATTTTACTTAGTATAAGAGTCAGTATCAAGGCCAACAACAAACCTTAGAAGCTTCCATTGATGCACCATAAGACAATGGGTTCCACATAAATCTTGGAATTATTGCCTTGATCCCTTTGGATTATGTCTAGAGAAGTATATCTAGGTGTGAAGCACCTATAGAAAGTGCACATGTCAAATTGGATATTGTTTGTTCTAATTTGATTCAAATTGAATTGTTTTTGGAGGTACAATTTAAACAATAAAATTTGAAAATATTAGCCAAATTTGAAGAGGTACCATAACCACTACATATCATCTTATAGGGGATTACCATATCTTGTTTGAATGGAATTTCCGTTATCTGAAATGAATTTTTTTCGGAATTCAATTTCAATCTCTGGTTTGAGAGATATGTTTAATTGAATATTGGAGGTTTGCAATAGCTCGCATCTGTCCGTACCCTCTATTTCGGCTTGAAATTTTTCACTCCACAGGATGAGATAGTTCAAGTTCCTTATATGATCTGAAATATATCTTTGATATCTCAAATGGGTCTTTGATAAAATTTGATTTCGTTCACTGTAGAAGAAGTTGTGATTGAATTGGAAACATGACATTAATTATGTTTTTGAGTTTTTATTTAAACTTACATACATGATTTGATTTACATGTACAACTTCTTGGATTCAAAATTGTTTCTGAATTTGAAGAATATAATTGCAGAAACCTCTATTGTACAACTTCGATATGGATTTGATATCAGTAGGCTCCTTTATCACTATTCAATTATGCTGAGTGGAAATTGAAGATGGATGCATATCTCAAGAGCCATGAGCTCTTTGATGTGTCTATTTGAGCTATGTCAATGCTAGATTCCGATGATGATAAGTCTATTTGGTTCAATAACTATGAAATAGCATATGGATCCATGTGTCTAGCCATTCCTCCAAGGATGTGCTATCTCATTAAGGTTGTTGAATTCCCAAGTGAAATATGGTCCAGATTGTTAGATTTTTAACATTTAAGCTATATGATCTTAGGATCTTATCTGAGAGAATAACAAGCACAACAATCAATCACAAGAGACAGTGAACACAAATATTTTCCTTGGGGAAACCATAAATGAGAAAACCCCACAACTTCCTCAGAGATATAATCAACACCAAAAGTAAAACCCAAAGACAGTAAGATGATCTCTCGACAACAATACTCTCTCTCTCTCTCTCTTGTCCCAGCTTCTTCTCTCTCTCTCAGTTATGCGCTACAACTGAGTGTGAGTGAATGTGTATGAATGTGTGTTAAATAGAGAGGCTCCCTCTCTATTTACACTAATTCCCAACTTGACAATAACTTAATAGGGTTGACTTCTCTAGGAGAGTCTAATAACCCTAGGGCCCCACAACTGCAGGGACTTTAACCCTTGATCAATAAGGAGGGTTATAATCTATGACTTTACATGACTTGTTTACATTATTGAATATCCCGATTGGAACATTGGGGAATGACATGACTCAATTACATTACAGATACTTCCTGGAATAAACATCGGGGTACAATACATAAGATATACAAGTGAATACATTCTGAAGTTACAAATACATCAACACTCCCTCTTAACTAGGAAGGTATTCTCTCGATGTAATTTATCACCACAAGTCTTCTTTTCTGTATCATCTGTACCATCATTAAGTCATCTTCATATTCAATTCATCTTCATCTTCAATTCATATTCATCATCAAGTCATCTTCATCGTCAAGTCATCTTCATCAAGTCTGAATCATCACTTGATCTGGAGCATCACTGGATCATCATCAAGTCTAGATCATCACTTGATCTGGAGCATGACTGGATCATCACTTGATCTGGATTGTCATTGGATCATCACCAAGTCTGGATCATCACTTGATCTAGAGCATCACTACTATATCATCATTGGTGTTATCTCAATTCTACTCATCACAAGAAGTTCTACAGAGCCAACCCTTTTTCATGCTGGTTGTAGGACTAAAATTCATGTAGGTATTCATCTTCTTCAACACTTGTATCTAACCATGGAATGAACCATGTCAGAAAGGCCTGCCCAGCACTTACATATGACCATGGGAGGAACAAATCCAAGAACCATGTCAGAAAGGCACGCCCAGCACTCACATTTGATCATGGGAGGAACACATACAAAACCCATGTCAGAAAGGCCCATCACTCACATCCGGCCTCATCTTGTCAAAAAGGATATGCACTTACATCTGACCTCATCATGTCAAAAAGGCTCTGCACTTACATCTGACCTCATCATGTCAGAAAGGCTCTGTACTTACATTCGACCTCATCATGTCAAAAAGGATCTGCACTTACATCCAACCTCATCATGTCAGAAATGATCTGCACTTACATCCAACCTCATCATGTCAGAAAGGTGTTGCACTTACATCTGACCTCATCATGTCAAAAATGCTCTGCACTTACATCCAACCTCATCATTTCAGAAAGGCACTAAACTTACATCCGATCATGTGGGAACACATCCCTCAATCACATTAGAATGGATCTACACTAATCATGTGAGAACACATCCCATAATCACATCATAATATCTCTGCACTAATCATGTGGTAACACAACCCACAATCACATAATAGCATCTCTGCACTTATATCTGATCATGTGGGAACATATCCCTCAATCACATCTTAATGGCTCTGCACTGATCATGTGGGAACACATCCCACAATCACATCAGAATATCTTTGCACTGATCATGTGGTAACACAACCCACAATCACATTAGAGCATCTCTGCACTTACATCTGACCATGTGAAGCTCATCCTTCCACCATGTCAGAAAGGCCAATGGAAACATCAAATCCCTTTGGAGGGAACCTCAATCTAAAGAACACCAAGTTTCTCCCTGAAGTAATCAAACTTTACTCTGGCTAATGGTTTGGTCAATACATCAGCTATCTGCTCGTTCGTCACAACATACTGGAGCTTCACTGCTCCTATCTACACCATATCCCTGATATAGTGATACTTGATCTCGATATGCTTTGACTTGTCATGGAACACTGGGTTCTCCAACAGATTCACATAGCTCTGGTTGTCGCAATATATACAAGTAGCATCCATCCGAAGATCAAATAAATCATACAGTAGCTTTCTCAACCACACTTCCTCACAACTAGCCAAACAAGCTGCAGCATACTATGCTTCGGCTGTACTCAATGCCACACAGGATTGCTTCCTGCTAAACCAGGAGATCACACCTGATCCCATACTGAAGCAACACTCTGAAGTGCTCTTTCTATCAATGGAACTGCTTGCCCAATCCAAATCCACATAACCTGCCAGGTTAATCTTCTGATTCGCCTCATACTTGACCCCATAATCAATTGTACCCTTTAGGTACCTCAGAATATGCTTTGTAGGAATCAAGTGAACATGTCTCGGATCTGTCAGGAACTGGATCAATGTGTTCACAACAAAGTAAATATCTGGTCTCGTATTTCCCAGGTACATCAAGGACCCAATCATATAACAATACATTGTAGCATCAACCGATTATGATGAAGCATCACTCAATAGCTTGAGATTCGATGCCATAGGTGTGGTCATGGCCTTGTAGTCCATCATCCCAAACCTCTTCAAGATATCTACTGCATACTTCCCTTGTCCTAGGGAAATTCCATATGCATTCCGCCACACCTCCATGCCTAGAAAGTAGTGCATCATACCCAAGTCCTTCATTTCGAACTTGGCAGTAAGCTTCCTCTTTGTATCAGCAATCAACCCATCCTCACCTATTACAAATAGATCATCTACATAAAGTAAGAGAATCACTGGGTTCCCTTCTTCAACCTTGTAGTAAAGGTTGGAATCGGCTTTACTCTTGGCAAAGCCCAAACTGGATAGGAAGTTGTCAATTATGTCATACCATGTCCTGGGTGCTTGTTTCAAACCATACAGGGCTTTCTTTAACTTACACAATTGAGTCTCTCTGTCATGTGTCTCAAAACCGAGTGGCTGCTCCACATATACTTCCTCTTCTACTAGACCATTCAATAAAGTTGTCTTAACATCCATCTGGTGTACTTTCCACTTCATTACTAAAGCTAAAGCAAGTACTGATATGATGGAAGTATATCTGGCTATAGGAGCAAAAGTCTCTTCATAATCTATTCCTTCTTTCTGGGAGAAACCAAGAGCCACAAATCTTGCTTTATATTTATCTATGCTACCATCTGTAGCATACTTGATCTTATAGATCCATTTGGAAGTCACAACAAACTTCCCCTCTGGTCTTGGGACAACATCCCAAACATCAGTCTTCATTATCGATTGATACTCTTCGATCATAGAATCCTTCCATTCCTTTTTTCTATTGCTTCTTCATAGTTGGAATGTTCTTTATCAAAAAAGTCACATAATAGGGATACATAACTAGAGTAGGACCTAGTTCTTTTCCTTTCTCTGTGTATCTCTTCTGGAGCCCCATATCTTTCTGCACCTTGGATAACTTCTCATACCCAATAAAGTTTCCTCTTGTGAGGATTCTTCTCTTGAGGTGGATCTACAAGTTCTTCTATTTCTCAATCTTCTTCTGGAATTGCTTCGTTCATGGTTGTGTCATGAATTATGGGTACTTCTGTTTCTACAGGTTCTTCAGCACGTCTCTTTTTGGATTTGTTGTAAGCTGAGTCTTTGTCAAATGTTACATCCCTACTGATGTCAATATTCTTGAATCCTAGGAAGTATACTCTGTAAGCCTTCGAGCTTTCAGAGTATCCCACAAATATACCCTTCCTTCCTGAAGGATCTAGATTTGTCCTCTTTTATTTTGGAATGTGTATGTACACTGGACAACCAAATATTCTGAGATGACTGACTTCTCGTTTCTTGCTGAAAAATACTTCTTCAGGTGTCTTGTTCTCGAGTACTCTATGTGGAGTATGGTTCTGTACATACACAACTGTTCTAGCCGCTTCTGCCCATAGATGCATGGGAAGATCTTGATCATGAAGCATTTCCCTTGCAGCTTCCATGATCATTCTATTATTTCTTACTGCAACCCCATTATGTTGTGAACTATATAGAGTGGTCAACTCCCTCTTAATCCCTGAATATTTGCATAATTCCTTGAATTTATTTGATGTGAATTCTTTGCCATTGTCTGATCGAAAAATCTTGATTTTCTTCTCTGTGTAGTTTTCAATCAAGGATTTGAATTCCTTGAACTTGTTGAATAATTCGTCTTTGTTCTTCATGAAGTATATCCATGTCTTCCTAGAAAAATCATCAATGAAAGAAACATACCCGCTTAATGAACCGGATGACATCGGACCGCATACATCAGAGTGAATGATTTCCAAGATTCCTTTAGCCTTCCTTTCGCTACTTGGAAATGTCTTCTTTGTGTTCTTTCCTTTTGTACATACCTTGCATACTCCTTCATGTTTTGCTTGTATTTATGGAAGACCTTCAATAGCTTTGCTTGCAAGTGGTAGTTCCCTATAGTGTACATGTGCAAGCCTTCTATGCCAAATTTCATTGGGTTCTACTGAGTCATGAACCAAAGCTTGTTTTAGTTGGCCCTTTAATCTGTATAGTCCTCCCTCTTGTTCTCCAATTACTACTGCATCGTCAATAGTCTTTCCTTTTGTCCACATGATGACTTGGCCATCTATAAATGCAAGTCTTGTACCTTTTGCATCTGATGCAGAGATGGAGAGAAGGTTCTTCTTCAGTCCTGGTACAAATAGGACATCCTTCATTTTCATAGACTTTCCAGTGTCTAATTTGTAGGAGGATTCTCCACTACCTTTTATTGGATATTGGTAGTCATCCCCAAGTTTCATCTTGTGGTGTGATTCATGTTCTAATAGTTTCACAAATGATTCTTTGAATCTCATCCTGTGTTTGGAAGCCCCACTGTCTATAAGTCAATCATTGCTTTCATGTGTGATGTTTCCTGTCAGAGCGAAAATCAAAACATATTCTTCGTCACTTGAAGAATCATCACTTTCTTGTTTGATTCTCTTCTTGGAAGGCTCATCATATTTTGCAGCATGATCATGATGTCTTTTCTTGTTTCCCTTTGTCTTGTGAGATCTATCTTTGTTTCTAGGACAATCTCTTACAAGGTGTCCTCTTTCATCACATGTAAAGCAAATGTACTTAGACAAATATTTGTTATATTTTCTAGTGTTTTTCTTCTGGCGAGAGTGCTTACCTTTGTGATGGTCTGTTCTGCTTTTCTTGGATTGTACTATGAGAGCTTGATCTTCACTTCCCATCTTTTATTCTCAAGCTAATATTTGAGATTCTTCTTGTGAGAATTTCTCCCATAGTCTGCTAAACTTGACTAGCTTCTTTTTGGCATGGATCCCTTGAATGAAAGAGTCCCATGCCCTAGGGAGATCATTCAAGGTGGTCATCACAATTTCTGCATTCTCTACTTCTTCATCTAGCGCTTCCAGCTGTTCCTNTATTAATTTCAAAATAACTACCATAAATTAAATTTTTAGATTATATTGTTTTCATCTTCCCACCATCACTCTAAATGATAAACTATAAACAACAATTATGAAAATTATGAAAAATTCACTTAGAAATCTGTATACTATTAAAAAAACACTATATTAAATACAACATCTCATAAATACAATATATATATCTTTATAAATTAAAAATATATAAATCCATTAAAATTTCTAAATAATATTATTTTTTATTATTATAAGCAACTTGCATCAAATATTAAATTTGAAACATAACCAATAATATAATTATATGAAAATATAATTTAATAAATAAATATGAGTTAGTAATTAATTACATATTTTTTTCTTTTTTCTTTTATGTTAATTAAATAGTAGTATAGGTTCATGCCCTAAAAATACGCTATTTTTTATTACAAAGAGTAAATAGTAAATATACATGTTAGCTACTTATTCTTAATTATGTTAAACATTTAAAAAAACTCTTCTAGGGTTTTCTTCTATATAAAAAAATTATGAGCACATTTCTTTCATTATTCCCCATTCAAAAAACATGTCCACATTTCTTTCATTATTCCCAATTCAAAAACCATCACCACATTTCTTTCATTATTCCCCAATTCATAAGTTGACTTGTTGCTTATTCAACTAGGCATATAGGAGAAAGCATGAAGACATGGGAAATAGTGGCATCAATAAATTTTGTAAAGAGAAACCCTCATAGGTATATTTTTGTAAAGGGAAACCCTCATAGGTGTAGATTTCATTTAAAATGTCAATTTTATATTGGTTAAATTATATAAATTTATATAAAATTTTAAAAGAATTTTATTATTATTTAATTGTAATGATATCTCATTAATATGAAGCAAAACCTTGATTTAAACTCGAACTCTAACCTCTCACAAGAATTACAAACAAAATTAATCAATGTTTAAATGAATTTAGAAGCTTAATTTGTGTGCTCAAGAAAACGTGATCCATATCATATTTTATTGATCACTTTACTTGATAGCATTGTTGTTTCCATCGACCATGCTCATGACCAATTATCTCATATATCTGAATATAGAGATAAGATAAGAGAGTACCACTCAATTGACATTAGTAAGAAAAATCTCAAAGACTATATATATATAACCAAAGAAATTATTGTTCAATTGTTTATTGATCCTAGAACAGACAAACTCCCTTATCTAAGAAAGAGGTGTATTTGCATGGGCTGGTCACATTCTATTAAAGTCCTCCCCTAATCCCCTTAAATAGATGGACATGTTACTATGTATTGAGGCCATTTATACTAAATAAGGCACATGAAGTAGATATAGTGCGAAATAAATATTTGTAAGAATACTTTTTAGAAGGCTTCAACTACTAGAAAGTTATTTCCTAGAAACTCTATAAAGGAGTAGATGCAATGTAATAATATGTCTAATAAACTATATTGCAATTGGAGTCACTCATTGAAGGTTATCCCTCGAAGAAAAAGTGAGCATTTCTTTCATCAATAAAGACATTGCTAGTGTGATGTTTGGTTATCTATGATTGTTTATTGTTATGGTTTAACTAATCCATTTTCATTCTAAAATCCTTTTTAAGAAGTTATTCCTACTCTAAATTTCCTATCATATGCAACTAACATACATAACATTTTCTATCAAAGAATTTTCTTGGGCCAAAAAGTTAGAAATTTTTTAAGGCTAAAGTTGTGTTCCTATCTCTATAAATAACACAATGGGATGTCATTCGGTGAGTAAAATTGTAATCAAGGAATACAAAATGAAAAAAAATACAAGAGGTTTCACTGGTTGGACACCATTGTAACCGATGTTGGCACCCCTTCTAGTACTATTGCATCATACATCACCTATATATGGAATTTCACTTCGATGTCACTTGAGAATATCGAAAGTATCCAAGAAAATCATAAAACCATCCTTAGATAATCTAATCCATGGTCTTTATTACTATAAAGGAATTACGCACAATGCTCGTGAAGATTACTTTCTATTACCTAGGTTGTAGAATATTACAACTAAGGGAATGATCAATCCACCTTAGTCAATTCCGTGAGATATTGGGCTTAGTACCATTGTTGGAACCTGGAAGTATACCAGAGAGATTTAGTACCAAACATTACCTTCCTCTTAAGAGCATAGAATCCCTTAGGGATGATTTTAAGGAACTATATTTATTTAAAAAGTGTAAAAATGTTAGCTAATCTTACCAATTCTTAAAATGTCAACTATAAAATATTTGGTAATATTTTTGTAAAAATATTTCAATATCTAAGGATTTTATATCATTTATATAATAAAATGGCTATTTTATAGGGTGAAATTTTTTTACCTCTTTTTGGGCGAAATAGGGCTTCAAAAAATGAAAATTGATGAATCTTTTTTTGGAGAAATACATGGAAAAACAGCCCATGGGCTAAATTTCGCCCCTAAAATTATCCTTGGAATCCCTATCCTTTATGAACAACCTGTGAAATTACTACATTTTTTGCAGTATTAAGAATTAGGGCATTCATTTGGTGTTGTAATATATGGATGAGATTACAATTCCTCTGGGACTAAAAATACAAAATTTTGGGTCCTGCCTACACTCTTATTGTATACCTATCTCAACAAACTCCTTATGTCATTCTGATTGTAATAGTACCACTCCTATCATAACCCTTTCCATATACCCACATTCGTAGACCCTTAGTTCCAACCCATATCAATAACATCCTTGCCTTGAGTTGATTGCATTGGTACCACTCTACCATAGCCCTTTTTGTGTACCCATTTCTACTATGACTACCACTCAAGGAACTCAGCTCTCCAAAAACGTTTCCCAACCAGAAGCACTCTACAATGAGTTGTAAAACAAGTTAGATGACAATCACTTGTCTACTCTGCAAATCTTGATGGCATCTAGACCAAGTTAACCAATTCATGACACATTTTACTTCATCATATTTGACATACACAGAGTTTGATCACTAATCCCATAAGGAAGTGGTTGAGTCATCCAATCCCACTATGCCCCACTCCACTCTAACTATCCATGGTATGATGTTAGGAACTCGTGTCAACCCTTATCTTTATTTCATTAGTATATTTTTGTTGGACACATATGCTTTGTAAGTCGTCTCTCGTGAGTATATTGTATTAAGCCACATTCATGGGGAGTAGTAGTTTTTTAGAATAGACTTAGTATATAAGTACGTGTTGAGGCCAATGAAGGAATCCAAGAATTATTTTGTATTGATCTTGGTCAAAGGAGGTTTCCCCTTCAAAGTGGTATGTGATATTCAGAGCTTGGCATCAAAGAGCTTCTGTCGGCATATCTTGATCCGAAACTCCAAGAACAAGACTTGATCACAGGCGTCAGCTTCACCTCATCGGGGATCCAAAACTCCAAGAACAAGGTTTGATCACAGGCGTCAGCTTCGCCTCATCGGGGATCCGAAACTCCAAGAACAAGATTTGATCACAGGCGTCAGCTTCGCCTCATCGAGGATCTGAAACTCCAAGAACAATATTTGATCACAGGCATCAGCTTCGCCTCATTGGGGATGGGAATAGACAATCTCACCACTGCCACTTTAGTAATATCATCTAATATTATATGTACCCATTCAGCTTATACCCTAATTCATCATCATTGAATCAAATGAAATGAAATTATGTGCACTGTAATTTGAAATCCCATGTTTTGCATATTTGTAGAAGATTTCTATGTATTACAACCATTTTTCTCTCTTGACTATTAAATCCATCAGATTAAATGACATAGAGTTTTTATTCAAATAGTCTATTGACATTATATCTACTATTATTTTTATTAAACAATAGCAGATGTCCACGAAAGTGGCTAATTATTACTAGATAATTTGAATTGGGCAGTCGGTGATTCCATTTTGGAAACAAGTCAAATATTTCAAGGAATATCGAACTCAGCTGGCAACCCTGGTGGGAGGTACAAAGAAGGCTGCCATGGTGTTGAAGGGAGCAGTAACGTTTACCAATGACTTTATTACAAATTATTTTTCTGGAACCAATTCAGCCATTGCACTTTACAGTTTCCCAATACATAGATTTTCTATTGTACACATTGTCTACATATATTGAGGTTCGAATGTTTCAGTCAAATTTGTGTAGAACCTAAACAATTATGACCAAATATTCAATAATTTTTTGTTGAAATTATTGTTGCATGAGTTGTATAGTTTGGATGTGCGTAGGATTGGAATAATAAACCTGCCTCCTTTAGGTTGTCTACCCTTTCAAAAAAATGCTGAAAATAAAAGTAGGAGGAGAGTGTTGGAAATATTAGTTACTTGCAGATCCGTATCTGAGCTTAGCCAACTCTGTCAGAGTCAGTATCAGTCCATATCTTATCGGTCAGTTTGACAAGAGGGAAGAGTCCACGATTCGGCAATGTAAACCAGTCGAATTAATTTATGAAGCTAAGTTGTTAGGTAGATAGTTATTATAGTCTTTAATGGTGAGTCAGTCGATTCACGTAGAAGCAATTTTCAGATTTCCAATAAATAGTAGAAGAAGATTGTAAATCAAGTTAGACACAATAGAGAGCGAGAGAGAGCTCAGAGGATAGCACAGAGTGAAGAAAGAATTGTGTCGAAGCTCAAACTTCTGTGTGTGATTCTGTCGAAGAGTCGAAGCTCTGTAAAAGGATTAGTCGGTGAGCCGACAAGTTTAGATCGAAAAGTTTGTATTACCTTTGTTATTTCTGGACAATATATATATGAAATAGTTTATGGTTAAATGCATGTTTATTTAGCCGCACATTTCCTCCAGATTTACTTTTGTAAATGTTGTTTACAATTACGGTTGAGTGAAAGAACAAGAACCCATAAATTTCTCATCCCGTGAAAGTTCCATGTTTTATGACACAGTGGTCGACTCAAGTCTTCCTAAATATTTGGGTATATGTTTTTATAAGTTATGTTGAATTGTTAATATGTCGATTTTTACTTCATATTACTCACAGGTGAAAAATATTTGTAATTTATTAAGTCTTTTAGACTAAGAAACATACTCCGTAAACTCCGACTAAAACCAAACCAAAGCAAGTGAGTCCAAGTAAATCGGTCGAGTAAAACCGACAAGTTGTCGAGTGAAATTGACTAGTGGTCGAAGAGGTCAGCCGACTAGTGGTCAAAGTGAAGTAACCGACTAGTGGTCAAAGAGGTCAACCGACTAGTGGTCGAAGTGAAGTTACCGACAAGTGGTTGAAGTAACTGTCAGTAGAACTAACAAGTAAGAACTTGTTGAGGTAAATTAGTCAGGTCTAAAAGGTCGACCAAATTTAATAAACTTGTCTAGTCGGGGGTGTTGTCCACCGATTGCACACCACCAGCAGAAATCAATTGAAAGTTGTCTCCTCACTTAGGAAAGTGGGAGAGGTGTGACCTTGGGGCCAAGCATAGAGCTAGGTACTGTCACCTACTCCTAGCTCCTCCGTTTAGGCTAACTCCTAACGAAGACAAGGGGGGTAGTCCCTACTAAAGAGTTTCTATGGCTCTTAAGTTGTTAAAGTGTTCTTAAAGGTTGCGGATGTAGATGGGTGTTGTTTAGGAGTTATTATGATTTGAAGGTGTTATACTTGTTATAAATGTGACACAAAATCAAAGAGCAATCCACATTGCAACAAGTGATTAAAAGATAAGTTTAAATTCTAGACTTTAATTAAGCATTCAGTGATAGCAATTATAATAAACCATTGACAATTGATCAAATAATATAATTATGCAAATTAAAACAAGGACTAGTGCCTTATGGAGTCAATGAAGCTGAAATACGCCAGAGAGAATTAAACATATGTCTAGAAATTAAACCAGTGAATGTTAGATTATGCGAGTGCTCTTGGTAAATTTTAAGGATTTTAAAGATGATCTTGCTTAAGGTGTCTAGGAAACCTAATCGAAAATACTTTCAGTGGCTCCGTTCGAAGACATGATGGACCTGTCTGGAATCACAAGCTAGGTGTTCAGAGAATTTAACCAGCGAGTGTCCAGATTGGGTTGCCCGGTGCCCACACTTGGAATTTTTCCGCTACCTGAGTATTTATCGAGACAACGCCAGTGCATTGGCTATGGGGTGAAAGTTTTATTATGTTATCACTTGCAAGATTAACAAATCCGATCACCGTTCTGAGTACTAGTCCAACTTTTCAGGGTCGGCAGAGCATACTAGGTGAGGGATAGCAACGAGGTAAATTTTAAGTGGGGAAATTTGAGTTGGAAATATTTTGTTATTAGGAGCACACAATTCAACTCTCTGACAGAGAGCGCTTTTGACTTTATCTTATGACGGAAGTTCAAGAGAATTTAACTAAACTATATGCTTGATGCAAGGATGATGCAGTGGGAATGCTCTCCGACAGAGAGTGCTCTTGACTTGTATTATGGCAAGTTCAAGAGACTTTAGTTCTTTGTTAAAAGACAAACAGCTTGAAATAAGAACCTAAAGACAACGTAGCTCAAATAAACAAAAGATGAGATGACTAAACTAACAATTAGTATCTACTTTTCAAAAAATGAAACTACTCTAAGTACTTGAAATAAATCTAAGCTAAGAACAAAGAGACTCTTCCCCAAATGGGGAAGAAAAACCACGTATGGGAGGCCTTATCCCACTTCGCCTTGTTTTATTAATGAAGTACAAATGCCTTGGGAATTTAACCCTTGTAAGGACTTTTGAGAACTAACTTAAGTAAAATTGAAAAACTCTTATGAGTTTGTACAAAGGAGAATGACTTCTTTTTGGTTTTGGATCCTTGTCTTTGGATCTAGTTTTGCTTGCTCTTTCTTGCTTGGTTTTGCTTTTAGTTCACCTGTGGATAAGAGCTCTAAACAAGGACTAGCTGAGAGTGTTAGGAAACCAAACTTAACTCATGATTCGAAAAGATTAAGTGGATGGGAAGACAAGTGCCTTATGAGATGAAACAAAAGACCAAAACAACGGAATGAGACCCAAAATCAAGACTTGGAGAGGACTAGGCAAGCTCACCGATTTTTATGTAAAATGCACGATTTTTTATGAAACAACTTGAGACTTTTTGTGAATTTAAATTTAAAGATTTTTTAATATTTTAGGCTAATTTTCAGAATCTGGAAAATTGCAGAAAATCAGTAAAAAATAGCAAGTAGAAAATTGCACATTTTTCGAGAAAAAGTCAAAAAATTAAAAAATTAAAAATTTTGAAAAATTTTCGAAATTTTTTCTGATTTTTAGGCTAATTTCCAGAACTGAAAAATAGAAAAAAAATGTCAAAAATCAGCCAAAAAATAGCAAGCTTGAAATGGCGCGTTTTTTGAGAAAAAGTACAAAAAAAACTTGAAAAATTAAATTTTTGATTTTATGAATTTCCAGAATTAAAACAAAAAAATGAAAAATGAAAAAACATAGAAAAAACCAACAAGCCTAAAAGTGGAAAATTTGAACGTTTTTCGAGAAAACTCGTGCACGTTTTCTAAGGCAAAAAGAAAGATGGATTTACAAAAATGGAAATGAAACTAGATGTTTAAAAGTGGGCTTTTAGAAAGATGGATCTAGCCTTGAAAAAAATAGATCTAAGGCTAGAAAGCCTAGATCTAACTTAGTAGAAGCCAAGCAAGCTTGAAATAAAGATTTAAATGACTTGATAACTTCTACAAAAGTGGAAAAGAGGTAGGATAGAACCTTGAAAATAGATATCCACTTGTAGTAACCAGTGTAACCAAGAGAGTTTTTTGAAGTTTGTTGGAGAAGGCAAGAAAGATCGGGAACCACTTGCAACCCTGCAAACAAAATATATTAATAATGGAACACTTGTATGGTGAAGGTATTAGATGCCAAGAGCTTGTCAAAACCCAAAAATTTCCGAAAAATTTAAAATTTTGTAAATACAGATAAACTTCATTAATGCAGTCAACTAATTATTTTAATTAGTTATATGTTAATGATTTCATAATTTGAATTATCTACTTGATTATGTTTATCTTATAGAATAATTCTTTTTCAGTTTAATGACTTGTTTTTCTTGCGACCACAAAGTGGAACTGTCTTGGTATTTTGGGCTTACTTAGCTTTTCAGCTAAATCAGAAAGTTTACCTGCTCTTAAAGATTTATAGGTAAGAAAGATGTGGTGCTGCTTGTCAATAATCATTACGCATACAGATAAATGTTCGTTGCAAAAATAATAACTCAGTAAAAGAATATAAATGCTATTCAATTTCAAATGCTCTATGAGCTAAAACCATTAAGTCGTTATTCTTTTAAAAACACTATGGAGATGAGATTCAGTCCTATCAGTATTGATGACAGTTGCTTTTTTTATAGTAGTTGTAATTTATAGTTCTTATTGTGTACTAAACTCTTCGATGTTTACCATAGTCGTTGTGTGTGTAAACGTCTTAAATCTTTCTTTGCATGCAGACTAAGGATGGAAGGGTTATTACGTTAAAGGTCTATCTTTAAATGTGAACATATATTATTTACGTCGTGATAGATTTGGTTACTCCTTGTGATAAGTAATGCACAATGATAATTGAGTTTTCGTACCAATATTCCAACTTCTAAAGTTTTGAAGTTTAAAATAATTATAACATTATTACATGCTGCTCTCAAAAAGAGTTAAGTTAGTGTTGATGCATTGAGTTCTTTTACACATAACTTATTTGGAAGATAATGTCCAGTTATGGTTATTAAATCATCGAAAGTTATATGATGTCAACCCTGAGAAATACTATAATGCTTAATATTTCTTTTGTCTACAAACTTAATGGTTATACAACAAATACTTAAATACAAAACTAGAGCTAATCTCACAAGATGGGTATCTTATCAAGAATAGGTTCTATGAATCTTCTTTTATAGTTATTAAAAGGCATATCCTTAATGGATTTATAACCATTACATAATATGTTAGTATTATAATGGGTAGTAATATTGATCCCGCCCTTGAACAGCTTTAAGGCATAACTTTTAAATAAAATTATAGTTGTATGTTGAATGAATACTTTGCAATGTATAAACAAATGGGTCATAGACTAGACCGCGCCCATGAAAAGTCTATGGTTTATCCTTGGATCAAAGTTTTATAACCTTTTAATATATACATCGCTTGTTGGTATAATGTGCTAAGTCGCATATAAGTTTATAACCTTGCTATGTTATAACCCTAACCTTTGACAGATTAAAATCGTTGGAGCAATGTGTTTGTATAATGGATGGGTCGTAGTATTGATTACTTCTTTAATAAACTTAAGACCTAACATTATACTATTGCTATGATGTTTACTCCAGCGTGCAAGCTAGGTTGACTTTGGGGTGTCGAACCTAATAGAAGTTTCAAGATCTCCAAGTGATTGGAAAATAATTGTTTGTTGATTGCACGCCGAGACTATGCAATTTCACCCACTGCATGCAAATAATTTCCATGAGTACGTGGGCTCATCACAGCCAAGTGTTAAACGGTTAAAAGGAGCACTGCCGAACCCTAACTTATTATCTTTCCCCATTGTTTTCGTCCTCTGGTCGATCTGCTACTGTGTTGGTAGTCTTGGTTGCTTGCCCTGACGCTTTGCTACTCGTCGCAGGTAGTCTCCCAGCTCACTTCTTTGTCTCCTGCTCATTATGAGCTCACCCTGAACGCTCATAGAGATGAGCTGTAACGAAATGATTGCTGCATGAACTGGGTTGTTGGTTTTTCCTCCAGGGTTTATCCATCACGGCTTGCCCATCTCGGTTCTTACCAGACTGTAAAATATCCTTCTTCCTTGGCTCAGTAGTGAGCGTTGTGGCTTCACCCCTCGAGTTTTGTTGGGTCTTAGGGTTTAGCAGCATACTGTGTTTTTTTATTTGAAGAGCCATTACGGCACAAGTGTTTATACTTGCTGGGTCGGTGACTGCAAATCTCTGTCGCTGTGGGTCGATACTGTGTAATAATACCTTCTCCCTTGCAGTTGATGAAAGGTTTACTTCTCTTCACGCTGGTGGTAGCGCTTCTTCTCGTGGGTGGTTACGTATTGGTGAAGCTTTGAGGTAAGAAATACTATTTACCTTTCTGTTATCTTTGCAGATTTGTTTTACTACACAATAGTTTATTTTTGATACAAGGTAATAACATTATCGTTCTTCGTTGTTCACAGGTGTCAACCTGTCCCTCTGCGTGGTTGGTGCGAGGCTGTGGAAACGGCTGGCTCACGGGTAAGCCTTGGATACCCCATGGCAGTTCTTCTTGGTCCAGTCCCTTATGGGACATTTGTTGGTTGGTCGTCGTGGCCTGCAAAATCCTCGTGGTTTTGGTTTACCTGGGTTACTTGGTTCGTTGTTTTTAGTTGATGTTAAAACCCTTGCTTTATGCGAGGTTTTCGGCTTAGGCCGTGACTGTAAATTTTGGTTTTTGTTCTTGTTACTGTGTATATATATGTGAATGAAGGAAAGGCTGTTAAAGCCATACTCTGTTGACTTGTAGAAGCTGAGAGGCATTTAGAAAAGAGATTAAACTCTTTGGTTTTATACCTCTGTTTTAATTTTGATATAATAGGGTTTTTACCCTAACTTTGTAATATAAAGATGAGTATACAATCTCTTTTTAAAATATCTTTGATTTACAATATAACACTGTAAAATATTCGTTTTACTTATATTGTATAACTGGTTATCTAAGCTCGGTGATTCGAGCATGTCTATGTTCTGTAAATTTCATTTCTGCAAGTTATTTATTTTTAAGTTTACTGTGTAAATTATTTAGGATAACTGTATATTGTTTTTATATTATCTTGCTTTGCTTTACTTCATTCTAATAAAGTTTTTAAATATTGTTATATAATTTTTAACCTTCAGAATATAAAAATTTCATGTTTTTAGTGTTGTACTTATGTAACTGATAGTTACATATTTTAAGTACAGAATTTATATTTACTTGATGTTTATTATATTGGGATATGAGTGTTATTTTACCTACAAACAAATATTGTTTCTATAATTATATACATTATCTATGTATTTAGTTTATTTATAAATGTAAAATGAGAAAGTGTTTTGTTGTTTTATTCTTATGCTATCTGTACTAAATAATTTATAAGAGGTCCCTTCAATATTCTATATTATCCTATTTATGTTATAATATTAGTATTTATAAAATAAAAGCAATGATAAACTATCTATGTTCTATCCTGTAAAATATATTGTAGTATTTGTTTAATTTTATCAAAGATAGGTTAGTAGTTGTAGAACTTGTTCAAGCTCAGCTAGATAAAAATGAATGAATTAATTACATTACCAACCATAAATAAACTCTGAAACCAACTAGTTTGTCTGTAGAATTAAATCAAGGTTTATCTATTCTTACTCTCAGTTTGGTTACTATACATACAGTAGTTAATTATCCTAAACTGGAAAGAAATAAACTGTAGAGTTGAAAATCATTTTTATTTAGCCTAACCTGACACTAGTTTAACTATTATATTCTTTTCTTTTGTTTCAAAATAAAATAATAAGATTACTGAAATGAATGTTGTATAGAGAATTGTTTATCTATCAAAACATACTTTTGTTAGTAAAATGATATAGCTTCTTTTTCCTTTACTAAAATCTGACATTCACAGTCTAGGTTTAACTCTACTCCTTGTACATAATATTGTTCTTTTGATAACAAACAAAAGAAATCATTCTCAAAATCAAGCTAACATCTTATTTTAAATTTACATCATACTATCATCATTTAAATACACCACTTGTGCTAGAGTACGATCTGGATTACTCCAGATGGGGAAAAACATAGGTAGGGTTTGTTTCTCATTAAAGATAATTTCATTACTAAACAATCTGAGATATTCTATCCTCTAAGTTTTACATCATAACTGCAAATGCATCATTCAATCACACACAGATAATAACACATAAATTAATAAATAGCAGAACCTGTTCTTAAATCTTGGTCGACAACAGCAATGGGAGGCCGTTCCTCCCTACCAACTCCTGGAGAGCACTCAAACAACAACTCCTCAGGACCCCCGATCTTGCTCTGGTCTCCCTGGATGGAAATAGGTGCAGCAAATAATCAAGTACTAGTCCTGAGACTCAATACGAGTCCTGAACTTATCACTAGTACATGTGATCAATTTTGCCACGGAAAAAACGTGGCAATATCCACCGAAAAGCGTGGATATTGCCACGTCTAAGTGTTTTTTGTTCCGTGGAAACTATTTCGTCGCAATAGCGACGACCCCTAATTTGCGTCGCAAGAGTGATGACCCTTTCCGTCGCTATAGCCATGCTTTGTATAAAGGTTTTTAAAAAATGGAGATCCAAGCCGTCTCTATATCCATGGACTGTCGTCGCTATATCCACGGACTGCCGTCGCTATATCCACGGACGCCCGTCGCTATATCCACGAACGACCGTCTCTATATCCACGGACTGTCGTCGCTATATCCACGGACTCCCATCGCTATATCGACAGTTGGGTGAAATTTAAAAAAAAAAAATAGTTGCAGCCGTCGCCAGGGTTTATGAAATATGTTGTGGTTGGAATTTGGTATTATTTATTGGAATTGAATGTATGCAATTTGCAGAAGATGCCATCATTGTCTTTAGATCTAGGCAATTGTGCTGCAATTTCACAAGAGTGTATTCCTGACTGCCAGCTGGGGAAAGCTCTGAAATCACTCTCTGTTCTAGACCCACTGAAATTTCATGCACTGAATTCCTAGATAGAATCCACATTCAGCTAAATCCAACAGAACAATTTGAACTCTACCACCAGATTAAACCCAATTGCTATAGATCTTATGAAAAGTGAAATATGACAGAGATTCTATTGTAGGCTCACTTTCAGTTTCTTTCGAATTCATAATCATGATCATGCATTGTGCAAGTAACTGATAATTCTTCTATAAGCTTGTAATTATGCCTGATTGTCAGCACAAAATCTTCGTACTTAATGCATTTTTTCCTCATTGTGCCTTGCAATTTTCATCATTGATTGTTCCTTCATATAAAGTCAAGTACAACATGGGATCTTACTTGTAAGATGGGAATAGAACACTACAAAAATGATATGTCCGATCTGTACTTCAGCTTTTATTTAGTGAAGTTGTATTTAATAAACTGCTTTCCTATATCGTGATATAGAAAAAAGGGCTGGAACATTTTACAAATTACTTTGTGTGCCAAAGTTAACCACCAATTGCTTACTCTGATATCTTTGCCATGCACCAGCAGAAGGATAAAGAGTCTTTGAAGAATGGCTTCCCATGTTGTCGGTTATCCCAGAATTGGTCCCAAGAGAGAACTCAAATTTGCACTGGAGGCATTTTGGGATGGTAAGAGCTCTGCACAGGATTTGTTGGGAGCCTGATGGAAGTGACACCATATCTTATGAATAAAAAGCCAGTAGAATGAAAATAAAGATGAGATCATCAAGTACTCTTCATACATTAGCATATGCAAGTAAACACAGTAGTGCCTATGATGCTCATTAAATTTATAATAGTTTATACCCTCTAGCTCTGATCACTATAATTAAAATAAGAAAAACAACCATGAACGCATCAAACTGGAAATGCTAGTGGAATGGAAATGTTGATAAGATTATATTACCAAGAAAAAAATAAGCTAGCTAAAAAAACACAGTTAACTCATGAACAGAACTGAAATAGCAGAGGGAGGGTTCTGTAGTCTCTCCTTGAGTGGACCCTTACCCAAGAGAGTGTAGAACCCTATAAAAAAACACTATCAAAATAAAACTATGCTCAGATATTTATTTCTTAAATACTCATAAATTCATACAGTAGAATGATGCTAACTCTGCTCCCAACGAAACTTCGACTATATCACTATAGGGAAATACAAATTTGAAATGAACATTCAGGGAGCCTAACTCTTCTATGCTAGCCCATATAAATACTGGGGCTAGTACTAGAAATATATAACTACTTTAATCGATCAGATCCCTGCTTGTTTGGAAGATGTATACCTTATTCCCCTTAGCCAGGCGCAGCTGAGCATTGGAGGTTTATTATTATACTTATTAACTTATTTTATTTTAAATGGTGGGTAGATTTGAAGGAATCGAGCTGCTCCAGGATATGAATGTTGTTCCTTAGTGCTAGAAGCTCATGTACTCTTCTTCATAACTGAAGAAGACAAGATCCCTAGAATTCCTCCCTTCTTGTACCCTTGATTGGACTGTT
>LPNX010956541.1:628982-690951 GCA_001517045.1 Pseudotsuga menziesii | reverse complement strand
TTATGATAAAATCTAGTGAACTATAAGTAGGTAGATATCTGTCTTTGTCGAAAAGTGATTTTGGAAAGATATTAAGCTTCATAACAAGCATTACTATATATGACAATCTAATGAATGTTTTGAGCTGAAAGATCTATCTATCTTCCTGTGAACAGTTTGGTGTAGATGCAAAAGATTGATGTAATTTGAGTAGTCATCTCCAGCCACAAGATTTCAATGTTTGTTGGTCTGGTTTTGACTTCTGCCCTCTACAAGGTTGGAGTGTGAATGAGTATGAAGCTTCCAATGACTATTATCCTGTTAAAAACTAATAATCATTAGAATGAGTATTAGCCTGTTGCATACTTGAAAAGAAGCGCATTACTTTGCAAATTCTATGCATGCATTTCTCTTTCATGGGGAAACTACTGCCCAAAGAGTATGAGAGGCTGTTAGCAATTGTCCTATTCCCCATATAAGGTTTGGAGTGTGTGACAATAGGTTTTCACTTATCAAATAGTACAGGACTAACATTCTAACACGATTTCATCCTAGCATTTTTATTGTCAAAGTTACAACTGGTTCTAAACATAGACTGAAATTTTGATTCTTATCCCCAGCAAAGAGATTTGCAGGGGTTTACTACCTTCATTATTTGAAAACAGTGTAATATTTTCAAAATACATGCAAACTTCAGTTTAAAAGTTTGGTGTCCCACTATAGGTTCCTACCAGTAAGTTTGCAGTCTTAGAAAATAATTCATCTGGACATTGTGAGATTTTCATGTCTGGTAATTAATTTTGGCCATGTATGGAGCAATATGAGAAGAGCTGAAAAGATCTTTCGAGTGAGCCGAAGACACCAAAATCTTGTCCTTGAGAATCAAAGATTGCATTCTCAACAAACTCTTAACTTTAAAGTACTTCTAAGTTCTCTGCAGGGGAAGTGTCATGTGGCCTCCTCAATGTACAATACTCTTTCATGCAATCATCTTTTGAAATTTGGCACATACTATACTCTCACAATATTTTTTTTTTTTAAAATTTCAGTAGCCGTCGCTTAAGCGACGCTTTCAAACTGTCGCTTTTCCGACGGATTTTAAGATATCCGTCGCAAATCCGACACTTGTAACTGTCGCTTTTCCGACGGATTTTAAGATATCCGTCGCAAATCCGACACTTGTAACTGTCGCTTTTCCGACGGCGTTTGTAGATATCCGTCTCAAATCCGACACTTGTAACTGTCGCTTTCCCGACAGCGTTTGAGATATCCGTCGCAAATCCGACACTTGTAACTGTCGCTTTTCCGACGGAATTTGTAGATATCCGTCGCAAATCCGACGGTTCTTGCTGTCATTTTTCTAAAAAACTTTCACCACTGTCGAGGATATTCCGTCGCTTAAGCGACGGTTACTTAGGTGTCGCTTAAGCGACGGTTATTTAGGTGTCGGAAAAGCGACGACAAGTTTCCGACGCTTAACAAAAAATCAAAGTGTCGTACATGCGACAGGGAAGTGTCGAAAATCCGACATGATGGCCATTGGATTTTTGGTCAAAATGTAGTAGTGGTGGAGAAACTGTTCCTCCCAACCAACTCCTAGAGCAACCAAGCTACTAGCTTCAGAACCCCCGATCATGTTGGTTGAACCACAAGAGCAAAATATTTCAATGTTCCATCTCTTGAATTTCACATATGTTAATCCCTGTCCAATTCTAGCCTCCTTTTTCTTATGGCCACACTAATTTATAGCATTTTTCCTTGGACTTAGTCATTTATGAGCCTCCAACTCTTTAGCACTTAACTAGGAGTTGTGACCTGATTTTTGGGGATGTTTCCTCCTGCATCTTGAGTTCTTACTCAATGATTTCTGCCACTTGTGTTTTCCTCTTGTGGGTTAGCAAACACTCTTCAACATATCCACTCACCCTCCCCTTCAGCATATTTTATTAAATAAAAATGTTTTATTACAAAATGTTTTATTCTTGACTTTTTTGTCAAAAATAATAAAAACAATAAAATAAATAGATTATTTTCCAGCATAATTAATAATAATTATTAATTCAGGGGGTATTACATACACCTCCCCTTAAAAGATAACACCATCCTCGGTGTTATAACTTTTGTTTTCATTCTTCCATTATATCCTCTTGGAATAAGTCTGGATTTTCCTCCCACGTATTACTTTCTAGCTCCCAAGTAGCTTCTTTCGGACTAAGGTGTTTCCATTGCACCTTGACTTGTCTAATGGTACAGTTCTAGAGTAAAAGTTCTCTCCTGTCGAGAATATGCTCCGACCCCACTTGGAACTCTCCTTCGGGTTCCACCTGGATTACATTCCAATAAATCACATGAGAAACATAAGGAACATATATTTTCAATATAGAAATGTGAAACACATTATGCACTTTAATATTTGGGTGGTAGGGATAATTGGTACACGACCTACCCTACTTTAGCTAAAATTTCAAATGACCTGCAATACCTAGGTGCCGATTTTGAACACTTTCCCAGTCTCAAGGAACTTTTCTTGGGATTTACCTTTAACACATGATCACCCACCTAGAACTCTATAGGAGTTCTTTTTCAACCAGCATAAATTTTCTACCTATCTCGAGCAACCTTCAAATTTTGTTGGGCCTGTTTCATGGTTAGTTCCATATCTTTTAATACATCAGGTCCTAACATTAATCTATCGACTGGCCTGCTCCATGAAATTGGAGTATTACACTTACTCCCATATAATATTTCAAACGGACTCATACCTGCATAAACTTGAAAATTATTACTATATGCAAATTCTACTAGGTGTAGGTAATCTTCCCACTTACCCGGTTTTTCCATGACATACATCCTTAGCATGTCTTCAAAGATGTGATTTAATCTTTCATTCTTCCCATCGATTTGTGGATAATATGCAGTACTTAAATTTAATTGTGTGCCCAAACCTTTAAACAAGGATTTCCAGAAGTTATTTGTAAATTTTGTGTCTTTATCTAAGACTATTAACTTCGGTACACCGTCTAGCCTGAATATATCTTTCATGAAAATATCTGCAATGTTAAAAATTTTATAGGTAGATTTATAAAGAATAAAATGAGCAGCCTTACTTAATTTTTCGACTACAACCATGATTGAATCATGCTGTTGGAAATTCTTCGGTAGGCCCATTATAAAATCCATACTAATTGTCTCCCGCTTCCATTCCAGAATGGATAGTCGCTGCAACAAACCTATGAGATGTTGATGTTGTGCCTTAAATTGCTGACATTCAGTACAACGAGCTAACTATTTTGCCACTTCTTTCTTCATATTTGTCCAAAAGAAGTCCTTCTTGATCATAGTGATAATTTTCTGGTATCCAGGATGCCCTGAATACGGTCTTTTATGTAGCTCATCCATGAATATAAGTTTAATATCTATTATGTTTGGTATGTACATCTTGTTTTTATGCAACAACAATCCTTGTTGGTTTAGGATGAAATATGTTTTTACTTGATTTTGTTCATTTTTAGCAGTATTTTCTTTTAAACTCTAATATTCTCTATCAAAATTTTCAGTGCTTAGAATATGATTTTTCAGATCGCATTCATAATTGTTTCTTGCAAACAGTAAATTCGCATGACAACTTAGATCGTCTGCCACTTTATTTTATTTTCCTTTTATATGTTTGATTTCAAAATCATATTCGCTTAAAAAGAACAACCATCTAGCCTGTCTTGCATTCAAATTTTTTTGGTCAAATAAGTATTTAAGACTTATATTATCTGACATAAGTATAAATTGTCTTCCAATTAGGTAATGTTGCCACATTTTTAAGGCGTGAATTATGGAATCAAGTTATAAATTGTGTGTTGCATAGTTTTTATCATGTTATTTTAATTTCCTGGATTCATATGCCACAACAACATTTTCTTGTAGTAAAACTCCGCCTAGCCCTTCATTGCAAGCGTCGATACCCACGATGAAATCCTTGAATGGTTCAACAATATTTAATAACGGGGCGGTAGTTAATAGGTGTTTTATTTTTTTTAAACTTTCCATGCATTTTTCAGTCCATTTGAACCATTTACCTTTCTTTTGTAAGGAAGTTATGGGGTAGGAAATCTTAGAGAAGCCTTCTATGAACTCCCGATAGTATCTGGTAATCCCCATAAATGATCTGATGTCAGATATGTTTTGAGGAACCGACCATTCCATGATGGTCTTTATTTTGTCTCGATTTACTGAGATTCGATCCTTTGACACTACGTATTCGAGGTACTAAATCTTATCCTTAAAGAAATCACATTTACTGAATTTTGTGTAAAGTTGTTGTTTTCTTAATACTTGCAAAACTGTTCTTAAATGTTCTTTATGTTATTGTTCGTTTTTAGAGTAGATAATTTTGTCAATGAAGACTACCAAAAACTTATCAAAGTAGTTGCTTAAGATGTTGTTCATTAAACACATGAATGCAGCTGGTGTGTTTGTTGACCCAAAGGGTATTACGACAAACTCATAGTGACCATAACGGGTCTTGAATGTTGTTTTAAAGATATCCTTGTTTTTTATTCACACTTGATGATAACCAGACCTTAAGTATATCTTTGAAAAGATAGTTTCTCCATGGAATTGATCGAATAGATCATCTATCCGAGGGAGTGGGTATTGGTTCTTAATAATCGTCTTATTTAACTTTCAATAATCTATGCATAATATTAATGTTCTGTCCTTCTTTTCCACAAACAAAATCGGTGCTCCCTAGGGACAGACACTTGGTCGAATGTACTTTTTATAGATTAGTTCTTGTAGTTGTGATTTCAGCTCTATAAGTTCTATTATATTCATTCGATATGGATCTTTCAATGTTGGTACTGCTTCGGGTATCAGATTCAGATCGTGAAGTCAATACCTCTTTTCGGAGGGAGTCCGGGGACTTCTTCCGAAAAGATGTCTTCAAATTACTTCAAGACTGGTATGTCTTCTAGTTTAACTTTTTTATCGTTTTCATTATCGTTCATTATATAGGATGTGAACACTTTCCAACCTTTTCTTAGTGATCTTTTCATTTGCAATGTAGAGATTTCTTTGATGGTCGCCTTCTTAGGGATCCCATTTACTTTTATATTATCTCCATTATTGCCAGTACATGTAAAGGTTTTATCAAAACAATTTACCACAATTTTATGTTCTTCTATCCAATCCATTCCTATTAATAAATCATAGGATCCTAATGGAAGAATATTCAAATTAACATGCGTACGGAAATCATTCATTATCAATTTATGATTTCTAACAAAACTAGTAACTTTTTGTTTTGTACATGTGGCTAACTGTACTAGCCATGATTTGTCAAAATTTTCAGGTACCAAATTGCATAATTAAACTATTCTAGGTGATATATAGCTTAGTCTTGCGCCTGGATCAATTAAAATAGAGATGGATTGACTTTTTATCATACCTTCAATTTCGACCATAGAAGTCTGGTGGTTTGCTTGCCGGTTTTCCAATGCAGCGCAGATTCTGGGCATGCTCCTTGCCAGGTCCCAAACTATGAATGCTTCTTGGATAGAATGAACATTAAAATTATTTTTCCTTACTGAACTATCTTTAAAGCAGTGTGTCCCTCCATACTCCCAACATTTTAAGGGTTCTTTTTGTGTTGGTATTTTATTAAGAACAATTGAAGGTTCTTTTACTGCAGATTTTTGGGGTTTAAATACTTGGTAGTTATTACCCTAATATCTCCTATAGTTATTTCCTGTTCTTTTATGGAACTTAATTTTCTTCTTTCTGGGATCAAAATTATTTGGCCTTTTATTTTTCCAAGATGGTATACTTTCCCTTTTATTCTTATTTTGGTCATATCTGAAGTTTTCCTTCCTCAACGCTTCATCTAACATATTCGGATTGTCATACTCAATATGTTCTTTGAACATGATGGGAAAACAACTGAGGAACTGTTGTGTATTAGGTTTCTCATCAATTATATAGGGAACATAACAAAGTAGGCTTAAGAACTTATTGTAGAGTTCTTTCATTGTCATCGCTCCTAGCCTTGGTTCATAAAATTCTTTTGATTTTTCTTCATAATATTGTTCTGATAAGTACTTTTTTTAAAGAGTTTCTTAAATGTTTTCCAAGTTACATATCTCTCTTTTATCCCTTTAAAATTCTTTATTT
Source organism: Pseudotsuga menziesii (assembly GCA_001517045.1). Classification (NCBI taxonomy): domain Eukaryota; kingdom Viridiplantae; phylum Streptophyta; class Pinopsida; order Pinales; family Pinaceae; genus Pseudotsuga; species Pseudotsuga menziesii. The sequence goes on along the minus strand of LPNX010956541.1, from coordinate 684,810 downwards.
CTTGCCACCATATATCTGCTTTTCCAGTTAGATTATATATGGTCCTTTTAGCCTTTAACTCATCATAGTAGTTGTATATTTGAAAACACTTTTTCATTTCAGACAACCAAGCTTCTACCTCTTTTCCCTTCTCAATTTCCTAATTAAACATGGGTGGTTTAATTTTCTTAAACTCCCCAGAGATTTCCTCATAGGGTCTGTATTTATTTTTCTTTTTGTTATCATCACTATTTTCGCTTGAATATTGTTATTTTCGATGATGTTTAACTGACTCTTCACTTGAGGTGTCATATTTATGCTTGAAAAATTCCAGCTTTCTGCCCTTACGTTTGTAAGGTGTATTTTTAGGCATTTCTTGTTCATATTTCTTATTTTTATCTCTTTCATCGTTATGGATTTTTGCTAACATAATATAATTTAGTTCTTCTCGAGCCTTTAGAATTCGCTCAATATATTCTTTAACTTTTCTCATTATAGATCTTAACTCCTTAACATTTCATTTTAGTTCAAATTTATTATCCCGACTGTCATTTAAATCTACCCAAATTTCTCCATCCCTTAAGTTACCATCTTCATTATTTAAAGGATTTTTTACATGATGTTCCTCTTCTGCTAACATCTCTGCATCTGCTGTGTTTCCTGCAAAATATAGTTGTGCTTCTCTTTACTGTTGCAAGAGAATTTAACCAAAATAAAATAGAAGTTAGTTTTATGTTTTCTGTAGCAGTTCTAGTGTTGATCTGATTCATGCCTAGTGTTGTAACCGTGCTCTGACACCATTTTGTAACACAACTCAAAAATCCATAATAATATTTTTTCTATATACCATATATCTACAGACACATCATTAAAGTCCCTAACTGTAACAGGGAATTATTGAACATTGAGATTTTATTGTATATCATTGGCATTACTTGTTTCGTTCAACCTTTCAGCTTAACCTATAATATTTCAGACTAGGTTTACACATAGAAATTACTATAATATTTGATATTGAATGTTCCTATAGTCTGACTGTAAATTTTATATAAACCAGTTATTCCTATTTACCTTGATTGTAACAATTAACTAGGTCTATTCCATAATACATTATGAGATTAATTTAAGAGTAATACTTCACAGACATATAAATAATTTAAGAACGAGTATTGAATTCGAAACCACAATAGATCAACAATAACTCGATCTAAATAATTATGTTCAGAACAAATTACTAATTACTACAGTAGGAACAATACTAGCAATCCTTGGTGTGGGTATGGATGCCTGATCTTAGATGCCCTAATAAATAATCTAACATTGTACAGATATGATATGCTACAGAAAAACATGGATATTTGTTCTATAGAAATGCGTAAACACTACTGCCTGGAAGTATAGATGTGATTCAACATTGAAATACACATTCTATTATAACTAAAATCAATCATAAGTAACAGAACAAGAACGTGGCACCAATGCTGGGAAAACAAAGGTGGAGAAGCTGTTCCTCCCAACCAACTCCTAGAGTAGCCAAGCTACTTGCTCTAAAAACCCCGAACCTATTCGCTGAACCACAAAAGAAAAATATTTCAATGTGCTATCTCTTGCTTTTCACATATGTTAATCCCTGTCCAATGTTATCCTTCTGATTCTTATGTACATCCTAATTTATAACATTCTTCCTAGGGCTTGGTCATTTATGAGCCTCATGCTCTTTATCACTCAACTAGGAGTTGTGACCTGATTTTTGGGGATGATGCCTCTTGCATCTAGAGTTCTCACTCAATGGTTTTTGCCACTTGTATTTCCCTCTTGTGGGTCAACAAACACTCTTCAACAGCTATATCCACTTTTTCCCCCCTTCAGCATATTTTATTAAATAAAAATGTTTTTATTACAAAATGTTTTAATCTTGACTTTTCTGTCCCAAAAAAAAAATAGAGTATTTTTTCACTGGAATTAATAATAATTATTAATTCAAGGGGTATTACATCAGGGCACAATGAAACCATACATAATGCAATAAACTAGAATATATGATCTCGACAAAGGAAGCATCGGTAACGGGAACACAACAGAAACAGAAGCCGCTCAGCACAAAACCAAACTAGCAACACAAGAGCAACAAAATATTTTCCCAACTATCCAGTCCATTCCTATTAATAAATCATAAGATCCTAATGGAAGAATATTTACATTAACATGCATACGGAAATCATTCATTATCGATTTACGATTTCTAACAAAACTAGTAACTTTCTATTTTGTACATGTGGATAACTGTACTAGCCATGATTTGTCAAAATGTTTAGGTACCAAACTGCATAATTAAACTATTATAGGTGATATATAGCTTAGGCTTGCGCCTGGATCAATTAAAATAGAGATGGGTTGACTTTTTATCATACCTTCAATTTCAACCATAGAAGTCTGGTGGTCTGCTTGCCGGTTTTTCAATGCAGCGCAGATTCTGGGCATGCTCCTTGCCAGGTCCTCAACTGTGATTGCTTCTTGGATAGAATGAACATTAAAAATATTTTACCTTACTGGACTATCTTTAAAGTAGTGTGTCCCTCCACACTCCCAACATTTTAAGGGTTCTTTTTGTGTTGGGTTTTTATTAAAAACAATTGAAGGTTCTTTTACTGCAGATTTTTGGGGTTTAAAGACTTGGTAGTTATTACCCTGATATCTCCTATAGTTATTTCATGTTTTTTTATGGAACTTAATTTGTTTCTTTCTGGGATCAAAATTATTTGGCCTTTTATTTTTCCAAGATGGTATACTTTCCCTTTTATTCTTATTTTGGTCGTAACATAAGCTTTCCTTCCTCAACGCTTCATCTAAAGTCTTCGGATTGTCATACTCAATCCGTTATTTGAACATGATGGGAAAACAACTGAGGAACCATTGTATATTAGGTTTCTCATCAATTATATAGGGAACATAACGAAGTAGGCTTAAGAACTTATTGCAAAGTTCTTTCATCATCATGGCTCCTAGCCTTAGTTCATTAAATTCTTTTGATTTTTCTTCATAATATTGTTCTGATAAGTACTTTATTTTAAAAAGTTTCTTAAATGTTTTCCAAGTTACATATCTCTCTTTTATCCCTTTAACCTTCTTTATGTCTTGCCACCATATATTTGATTTTCCAGTTAGATTCTATATGGTCTTTTTAGCCTTTAACTCATCATAGTAGTTGTATATTTGAAAACACTTTTTCATTTCAGACAACCAGGCTTCTGCCTCTTTTCCCTTCTCAATTTCCCCATTAAACATGGGCGGTTTAATTTTCTTAAACTCCCTAGAGATTTCCTCATAGGGTCTATATTTCTTTTTCTTTTTGTTATCGTCACTGTTTTCGCTTGACTCTTGTTGTTTTCTGTGATGTTTCACTGACTCTTCACTTGAGGTGTCATATTTATGGCTGGAAAATTCCAGCTTTCTGCCCTTACGTTTGTAAGGTGTATTTTTAGGCATTTCTTATTCATATTTCTTATTTTTATCTTTTTCATCGTTATGGATTTTTGCTAATAGAATATCATTTAGTTCTTCTCAAGCCTTCAGAATTCGCTCTTTATCTTCTTTAAATTTTCTCATTTTAGATCTTAACTCCTTAACATTTCGTTTTAGTTCAAATTTATTATCCCAACTGTCATTTAAATCTACCCAAATTTCTCCATCCCTTAAGTTACTCTCTTCGTTATTTAAAGGATTTTCTAGGTGATGTTCCTCTTTTGCTGACATCTCTGCATCTGCCATGTTTCCTGCAAAATATAGTTGTGCTTCTCTTTGTTGTTGTAAGAGAATTTAACCAAAATAAAATAGAAGTTAGTTTTATGTTTTCTGTAGCAATTCTAGTGTTGATCTAATTCATGCCTAGTGCTGTAACCGTGCTCTGATACTATTTTGTAACGCACCTCAAAAATCCATAATAATTTTTTTTTCTATAACATATATCTACAGACACATCATTAAAGTCCCTAACTTTAACAGGGAATTATTGAACATTGATATTTTATTGTATATCATTGGCATTACTTGTTTCGTTCAACCTTTCTGTTTAACCTATAATATTTCAGACTAGGTTTACACAGAGAAATGACTGTAATATTCGATCCTGAATGTTCCTATACTTTGACTGTAAATTTTATATAAACCAGTTATTCCTATTTACCTTGATTGTAACTATTAACTAGGTCTATTCCATAATACATTATGAGATTAATTTAACAGTAATAGTTTACAGACATATAAATAATTTAAGAACGAGTATTTAATTCGAAACCACAATAGATCAACAATAACCCGATCTAAATAATTATGCTCAGAACAAATTAGTAATTACTGCAGTAATAACAATACTAGCAATCCTTGACGTGGGTATGGATGCCCGATCTTAGATTCCCTAAGAAATAATCTAACATTGTACATATATGATATGCTACAGAAAAACATGGATATTTGTTCTATAGAAATGCGTAAACACTACTGCCTGGAGGTATAGATGCGATTCAACATTGAAATACACATTCTACTGTAACTAAAATCAATCATAAGCAACAGAACAAGAACATGGCACCAACGCTGGGAAAACAAAGGTGGAGAAGTTGTTCCTCCCAACCAACTCCCAAAGTAGCCAAGCTACTTGCTCCAGAACCCCCGAGCCTATTCGTTGAACCACAAGAGAAAAATATTTCAATGCGCCCTCTCTTGCATTTCACATATGTTAATCCCTGTCCAATGTTAGCCTCCTGATGCTTATGGACATCCTAATTTATAACATTCTTCCTAGGGCTTGGTCATTTATGAGCCTCATGCTCTTTATCACTCAACTAGGAGTTGTGACCTGATTTTTGGGGATGATGCCTCTTGCATCTAGAGTTCTCACTCAATGGTTTTTGCCACTTCTATTTCCCTCTTGTGGGTCAACAAATACTCTTCAACAACTATATCCACTTTTGTCCCCTTTCAACATATTTTATTAAATAAAAATGTTTTTATTACAAAATGTTTTAATCTTGACTTTTCTATCCAAAAAAAATTAAATAGAGTATTTTTTTATCGGAATTAATAATAATTATTAATTCAGGGGGTATTACATCAGGGCACAAATGAAACCATACATATTGGGAAAAAAAAAACCATACATAATGCAATAAATTAGAATATATGATCTTGACAAAGGAAGCATCGATCACGGGAACACAACAGAAATAGAAGCCGCTCAGCACAAAACCAAACTAGCAACACAAGAGCAACAAAATATTTTCCCAACACGAACACTTCAACCAAATAACATAACCCATGAGGAAATAGACGTCTCAAAGAAGCAATCAAATGAGCTCATGAACACTGAAGGTAAAAACCTAGCTCCTGTTCAGCCCTAGAAAAACATGGTTTCTTATGTCCACCAACCTTTGTATAACATCAAAAAACCTTGGCACTTGCTAAAACCACCATCGAACTGTTCGACGTCATCAATAGAACATGCAACCAAAAAAGTGAATAAAACCAGCACATGTTCACCTCTACATCTGCCCACTAGCCAAGCACGGCTTATATTCCAGCACAACAACGAAGCACACCAGAGCCAACACGAAAAAATAGAAATCAACTTTGCTCATCACCAAAATCCCCAGCAAACAATGCAGGCTTTCCATAGCATCCAAGCATGCCTGAGCCAACACGAGAAAAATTGAATCAACTCTGCTCATTTCCAAAATCCCTAGAGAAGAACATAGGCTTACATTTCACCACAACGACGAACTACACCGGAACCAACACTGGAGAAATAGAAATCGACTTTGTTCATCGCCAAAAGCCCCAACAGACAATGGTTTTGAAACAATCGAGGCATAAATCTCGATGTGGCCTTGAGCGTCACTATCAAAACACCTCATAACCATATTTAAAACCCCATTAATTGAATCTTGTAACCGGCAATCAATATTGCTACATCCTTGTGAAGCGCACCCACAGAGTAGGAAACACCTGACACTCATATTTAAGAACCCATTACATCACCAGCATGAACAACACTCCAAACTACACTTCACTTTAACCTTTGCATAGCAGAGACACTAAATTTCATTGATGTCTGTCGGCCTCTAGGTAGTGGGCAACACACAACGAGACAAACGTCAGCTTTTAGCAACTAATGAACGTTTAAATAAATGAGTTTTTAAAATTTGTTTTAATATAAAATCTATAATCCAGCTAAAAATTAACAGCCTGCCTCCTAAACGAATGTCCTCTACCAAAAAAACCAATGTCAAGGACATAATAATTTTCACAAACAAGAAAAGTAAATAGCTTTGCTATATACTCTAATGTTTTACACTAGCGTAGATCCAAATCCTAGGCTCTATCAAGCGCCGAGAGGGATCAAATATCTCGAGGTGCAAACCTCTTCTTAAGTATCAAATTGATTCAAACCAAAAGACTATGTCTTTTTATTTAAGGTCCACATATATTATTTTTATTATTAATATTTAATATTATTTATGCTGACATATAATAATATTATTATTTTTTATTTTGTTAGGAACAAACATTACAACATTTCCTCATACATGGTTTTAAAACCATATGTAAGGCCCTCCTACAACGATGGGTTGTTTAGGAGGCCTTGCACATGGTTAAGGCCAACATTTTTTTGCGGATAATTCAATTTGTTATTTTTTATTATTTTGTTAGGTAGGAACATTAAGGATACCTAAATTTTTACTTTTTTATTGTTTTGTTAGGTAGGAAGATTACAACATCACCCCCATATTAAATTTTTTTTTGTCCTACATTTATTTTGGCCTATAATTAAAAAAAAAAATTATTAATAAAAGTAACATTACTTAAAGTTACAAGATCCCCCCATACTCGGCAGTAGAGCGTCTCTCGACGTAATCACTAGCAATCACTATTATTTTTTGCCGACATGTTACAAACGTTACATCACGTTACAAGATCTCCCCCATACTGGACTGTAGAGTACCTCTGGACAACAATAAGATTGATTCATGTGTTGAAAACAGGGACGTCTATTTATGTATTATGAAGTTTATTTATCGATTATATTTAAATAAATATTTTAAACGTTAACTTTCAAATAGAAATTTTGAAAGTTTTGTAAAAAGAAAATAGAAATTTTGAAGGAGTGAAATAGATATTTAACTTCTTACCTTTTCAAGTAATACTGGTTAACAAAGCTACCGTGTTGAATCCAGGGTTTGACAATCATCATATCCTGTTAAATCCAAGGTTTTGTAGTTTTTAAGGATTTATCTTTGACGCGTCTAAGTGGCACGTGTTTGAAATTATTTTTCGAAACTATCAATTTAATTGTGATGGTTATTAACTTATTTGTGAAATTTCTACCTCATGTTTATATTCTTACATTAACATGATTGAGTATTGAAGTCACATATATAAAATAAAACAACTTTCGTATTTTTTTTTCAAGAGAAAACAATTTTAACGTTAAAAACATGATTGAATTCTAAAAATAGTGAAAGTGGTATTTCAAAAAATAAAAAATGACTCTTTGATGTTACAATGAAATAGTTTGGTCATAAAGTAAATGATTATATATATATATTTGTTTAGTCATAAAGTAAATGATTATATATACATATATATTTGTTTCACCTGAATATAAAACGTACCGTTGAAAAAAGTAAAGAAAGTGCCATATGTGGATTTTTCCACTTATATCTTTTCATAAGAATGCAATAATCAAAAGTGAGGGAAAATACTTTGGTTTGGTGGAATCTCTTGGGGTACAATCTTCAAACCTACCTTCTAGAAACATGCATTTCAGAAATGGAGGCACTTCGTTTTGTTTAGAATTGCAAGGGATGGGTTCTGGTTTTCAATCTACCTAACGTTTCTATATATATATGGCCCTCTTTACCTGTCAATCCTTCAACCCACTTCCAATACCAATTTGTTTAATAATTCTCGCTAACAAACCAAATTCAAAGCCATGAAATGAAATCCAATAAGAGCTATGTCCCCGCCATGCATTCCATTCTAATTGGCCTTGGTCACGGGTTCCAATCCCTGCACCTTCATTATTCTTCTCTCTGAAGATGGGGAGATCTCCATGCTGTGAGAAGGCTCATACTAACAAAGGGACCTGGACTTCAGAAGAAGATGCCCGCCTCATCGCTCACATTCGAGCCCATGGCGAAGGCGCCTGGCGTTCCCTTCCTAAGGCCGCAGGTTTCTTGCCAAACCTCTGCTTCTTCAATGGAATTAATCACTAAGTAGCTGCTTGCAAATTTATTTGTGACATTATATAAACGTTTGCATGATTTTCCAATTGCAGGGCTTCGGCGATGCGGGAAAAGCTGCAGGCTCAGATGGATAAACTACCTGCGTCCCGATCTGAAGCGTGGGAACTTCTCTGAAGAAGAAGACGAACAGATCGTCAAGCTCCACTCCCGTCTCAGTAACAAGTAAGTAATTTAATCGCCTCTGTTTCTTGAATCAATTCCCTTCCCTATAAGCACTGATATTTAAAATAAACCCCGATCAGGGGTTTCAAATTCCTTCAAATGGCAAGCTAAATTTTGAACTGAACTTTCTGTTATGCACCGATTTAACATTGATTGACCTATGAAACTGTGCAGGTGGTCTCTTATTGCAAGGCTTTTGCCCGGACGAACGGACAACGAGATAAAGAACCACTGGAACACACACATCAAGAAAAAAATAGTAAGCAGGGGATTCGAAACCCAGTCCCATACACCCCTCAGCCAGCCGCACAACAGCAACACAACCTGTACATCACTTCCCGTCCCCGAGCACGAAATTCCAGCGTTCCAGAGCCCGAGGACGCCGGAGCCAGCGGACATCTTTGAATACGATCGATCTGAAAGCTCACTGATGCAGCTGGTCACTTCTAAAGCCGAAGAGCATCCCGAGCTGAATCTTGATTTGTGTCTGAGCTTGCCGTCTCATTCGATCCCTGCTGCAAACAGAGCTTCGAGAATTCATAGAGCCATGGATTCAAATTCAAATTCTGAAAGTGGAGTTCTTTGTCTGACAGGGATACCTGAGAACAAGAACTCGGAGTCCAGCGCTTAAGATCCATATGATGAGTAGGCGCAACAGAATTAAATTACATGTCTACCCAATATAATATAAAACGCTTTATTATTGTGGTTGCATACAATATTTATATTGACGTTATTAATAACTATCAATTACTCCATGAGGTGTATCAATTGCTAAATGAGAGCAAATGAGGCGTAAAAACAGGGCATAATTCATGGGCATGAAATTTTTAAAATATAATTAAAATGATAATAGATTATTAGTCTTTAAAATAATTTCAGTAAAATATACATGAAAACAGGTTATAAGTGTAAATAAATGCAAATAAAATTTTAAAATAATTCCAGTAAAAAATACATGAAAACAGGTTATGAGGGTTGATAAATGCACTTAAAATTTTAAAAAATTATTATGACCAAAAACTAATTATTCAAAGTGATACTTGTATTATCATATTACTATTTTATGTTAAAAAAAGGAGATGGACATGCGACTTATTTTATCTACTTACATTAAAAGTTAAAAGCAAGGAGATGGACATCACTATATGACGTGACATGCGACTTATTTTATCTACTTATATTTAAAGTTAAAAGCAAGGAGATGGACATCACTATGTGACCTATTGTGCACAGCACATATGCATCTTGTATAAAAACTCAACTTGATCATAACATTATGGATGATTTAATTATAGATATTTTTATTAATTATATTATATTTTGTTATTTATTTATTTTTATAAAAAAATTGGGAAAAATATATATGTTTTTTAACCATGAAAAATGGGTAGTTCATGCTATTATAAACCCAAAAAAAAATATCTAAGCATCCCAATCTAAATATAATTGAGAATATATATATATAGTTATTGGTACTTCATAATGGCCAAGGTAAATAGCTTAGAAATATAATTGAGAAAATGTATATATTGTTATTGGTACTTCATAATGGCCAAGGTAAATGATTTGATTTTGATTTACATTATAATCATCTATCACGAGAGTTATAAGAGGGATAGCAATGCTCTAAATTTACATAAAATGTCCAAAAAAAATTGTATGGACAAAATATATATATTTAATGCCTTATAAACCATCACAGCATTAATAAACATGCAAAGGGCATTTAGATAAAGAAAGACTAAGTGAAATGATGGCCACTATGGCTTGCCTCTATGGATTGATCTCCTTGACTTGGTCCAAAGGTGTTATAAGATGATGGTTGTTCAATGACAACCATTGTTGTTTGTTGAACTATTTCCTCCTCCGTGTGCTTTGAACCATAGGGAAAAATGGATGACCTGCAATTGATTGAGAACCATATGCAAACCCAATGATATTATGGAAATGCATATCTTTATCTATTTTCTCACCCTGCTCCATATGATACTCATACTCATAAAGAACTTAAGGGATCTAGTTTCATTGAGGGGATCCCATTTTTAATCAAGACCCCCTTATCAAAATAAACAATGGTATTGGCTTGTTGATCAACTATATAATTGTTAGGATCTTTTGACATGGAATATTTTAATCGTTTCCATACTACTGAGGTTGTATTCAATTCACTCAAAATCCTACTCTAAAGAGTTTTTTTTCTCCTTTATTGTTTTTCCTAACCTGCTTGACCACTAAGAGTGAATCTCAATCATCACACTGTTAATTCAATGAGATTTTAAAGTTTTATTTCCATATACATAGAATGATCCTCATCCTAATTATTAGTGGATATTCTAAGCCCCACTAAGATTGAATCTTTAACGATCATCACATTGTTAATTCAATGAGATTTTAAAGTTTTATTTTCATATACATAGCATAAGCCTCATCCTAATTATTAATGGAGATTCTAATCCCTCAAGAGTAGTTCAATTTTGTTTTTCTATCAGGGTCAACGATGAGAGTCCTGATTCAAAGAGATTTTAAAGTTTGATTTTCAAATACATAGCATAAGCCTCATCCTAGAGGAGATTCTAATCCCCCAAGAGTAGGTCAATTTTGTTTTTCCATAAGGTTCAATGAGAATCCTCCTCCGATTCCTACCACCCCTATTTATTTATGTTAATCTAATATATTGATTATGTTTTTATTATGTAATGTAGTTTATTTGTATTTATTTTGATTAGTTTATATATAATTTTGTTGAACTATTATTGATTAGTGGTGGTATCTTTTGTTGTTGTAGATTAGCATAAATATCTCTTGGAATGTTAGGTTTTGAAGACTATGTAGAACTGCAATTGAATGGATTAAAATTGTTGAAGGAATAACCTACCCAATTAGAAAGCAATTGCATAACAATGAAATCAGACTTAGATGTATCATTGCCAATATTATTAAGGTTTTAAATGAGATATTCAATTGCTACATACATCAACAGGTGCAAATACATTATCAAAATCAAAAGGTTCTTTTACTAGATGCGATGGATCACAAATTATAAACCACATTGAGTGCTCTTTACACCATGCTTAGGTGAAGGAGATTATTGGTATCGATTAGTAGAGTTAAAAAGGATTCTACATGAATCTAGATTTGATTTCATTCTCAAAACAATTATATTGTTATACAAAAGTCCATATTAAAGAGATTGGATTGCCATAGGTCTTGAGACAAATGTAAATTGGTTAGATTTTATTGAAAGGAAGTTTTTGGTTTATTTCTCATTTGATGTGCTGGTGAAAGAACTAATGTTGTATGTACACCATTTTCTCATTAGAATTTAAGCTTGGTAGGCTTACTTCTTGGCTAATAAACAAAATGGTGGATTTCAAGATAGGTTCATACTTAAGTCTTGAAATCGTTAACCAATTTGAAGGTTCAACAACATGAACAAACAAAAATCACAACATTAGGTTTTCAGGAGATAAGTTGAATCTAGTCCATCAATGTTCTTCAACCAAATTGTATTTCCATGGGAATAATTAAAAATGTTCTAGAAGTAGAGGTGGTGCACTTTGCACCACTAAATGGTAATAAATTTTTATTTAAAAAAAAAAAAATCTTCATCCATTATGAGAAATGTAACTCTTTATCTTTTGGTTATCTCAACAATTCCTGCAAACCAATCGCTTGACCTTATGATGCCCTTTTAGATGGGATATTTTTAAAAAATGTGAATGGAAATAGTGTCCACATTTGGAAAGTATTTGAAGCACATACTCTGCAGTTGATGTATCTGAGTATGTATAATGTACATTATGCATATAGAAAATGGTGACAAGAATTCCATACAATTCACTAAAATGCTAAATTACAAATACATCTTCTAAAAAGAAATCGAGTACAAAACCTATAGAAATATTTGATGCAAAAGCAATATGTAAAGAATTGGGTGCTCCATCTTGCTATAATAAATTTCATTTTACTCAATATTTGAGGGGAATAAGAATTTGTATCTCATAACAATAAAAATTCAAGAAGAGGCTTTGTGTTAAGTTCCATCGCATCAAATTCTACTATTACCATATAAGGATAAATAAATAAAAGAACTCTATTTATAACTAATTTTTGGCACAATAGATGTCTATCAAAATGCATGGTACCACTCTTATGGAATAAAATGAAGCAATTTCTACCAGTTTAACAATATGTTTAAAAATAGTGATTTAAAAGAAGTGAAAGGTAACAATGGATTGCATAAATATAGATTGAATACTATTGCAATAGTATACAATGTCAATAAGATTGTGGAGTAAAATTCAAATAACTCTCCACATCTAATGGATTCAATATGTCAAGAGGGAACAAGGGGACCTTTTAAAAATATTGCTTTTAAATATGTCCTACAGTTTGCTTCGTAAAATGGCTAATGAGGACATCCATCAGATTGGTCATCCTCTAGTGTGGCAAACCAATTTCAACAAATAACAAGAAATCAATGGAGAAACTTGTTTGCAACATGTAATGATTGTATTTCAATCATGAACAAGATTAAGGTCGCCATTGATCCAAACGAAGTAGAACCGTTTGCAAAGAATTCAAATAATTCATAATAACTATATTGCAAGTTATTTTCATATGTACTATTCTCACATATTATGTTTAGGGAAGAATCCAAGCATTTGTTGGAACATTGTGGAGAAGATGATGGATAAGTTGAATACTTATATAAAAAGGTTGGTCAAGAAGGAAATGGCTATTAGTAATACCATGATTCTCCCTATTAGTTTGAGTGGTATGCTTGGAAATAGACATAAGATTGGGGATTTGATCACTTCAGTCTTTTCTCTTTGTATATGGGTTCAAACTTCATTGTGACTTAATTAGCTAAATGTATACACGATATTGAATAACTAGTGGTTGATCATTATGTGAATTTTTTTTACAATAGGGTAACATCGAACCACCAATTACGTGAAGTTCGATTACGATTTGTGTTTTATAAAAAAAATGTTTGTTTTGTATGCAAGATTATATGCAAGTGCTCGAGACAAGTGTTGATAATGCATATTTTAATAGGTCAAACAAAAATTTACCAGCAATAGTTTTGTTGCAAATGGATAATTGTGTCAATGACAACACAAATTGGTGTGTTTACATTTGGGTGCTTGCACTAAGATGATGGCCTCAAAAAATGCAATGGGTTCATCATGAACACACTCACTCATGAACATGAACTCGTTGTTAGGAATGTGATTGCATCCCTTAATTTTTAGGTTTGAGAATTCTCGACCCACCAATAAGGATTCCAAGTCATCCTTACATGAGCATGCACACACTAGGAATGTGCACACATTCCTCGGTTTGTTTTTTAAAGGTACATGACCAATCTATTTTACCCGTAGATTGTGATGTGCATTTAAGGGGTCATTGACCACAAAGTTGATCGATTTGGAGTTCCCAAAGAGCCAATAAATCATGCAATGGATTACCTTGCTTCATCTTTATGGGATTCTAGGTTAGTATTTTCATTTTTTTATTTTATTTCATATTTTGTTTAAAAAATAAAAAAATAAATAAACGTAATTTTTTTATTAAATTGCTACAAAACTAATTATAATGGATCTCAAAGATAACCCAAACCAATCACCACAACATCAAGATGCACCAAACTTGAATCCTGAACCACCACATGTTAACATGGAAATTGATGCAGATTTGAGATATTTTAGAACCCTTTGTAATGAGTTGCAAAATACCAGGGAGCCCACCTGATTGTCACTAACCAATTCGATAGAGGGAATTGTATCTTCCATTTCAGACTTCCATTGATAATAACCAATATGCCTAATTATAGGGATAGACTATTTGAATATTATAAGAATGGTATAATAAAGTCCAAGTGAGAGACCTAAACATCACCAAACAATAGTTGATGACATTGTTTATTAGTATGAGAACTGGTTTACATCCACCAGTGACAAAGAAACACATTTGTATGGATTGGTGCACCTTCCAACCATTCAGAGACCATAGGATGGAAATATGTTTTATAGTAATTGAAAAACCTACCTACAATAATAGGGATATACCTCTATATTTCCTTAGGAAATTATGGGCAGAGATTGTGTTAGGTAACCATGTCAACTATTTTGACATTGGTGAATTTTATCGGGTGAGTTTTGGGTCTACACAAGGTAGAGAGAATGTTAGGCATAACCCATTTCTAGGTCCTCGTTCTCCTAAGAAAAAGTCACGGGGACTTCACTTAGTGAACCTCTCACATAGCACGTGCAATCATGGGATATTAAAGAATACCCTTAATTTCGAGAGATATTGACCCAAAATCTTTTTGTTGAAACCCCCTCCCAATACTTAAAACCTCCTCCCCACCCCTTTTTATACCTCAATCCTTATAAACCACCCTACCCACCCCCACCTTAAACCCCTCATCCCCCCAATACTTGTAATATATTGGTTCAATTTTTGATAATTTTAAAACCCACAATATGAACTAACGTGATAGGATATTGGCCAACAAGTGAAGCCCCCGTGGAAAAAGTATAACATCCCCTTCCGACATCCACCAATAGGGGAGAGCATTACCCAGACAAAAGAATCCCTATCCCTCACGACTCACATACTAGTGCAACATAGTAGTTTCATATCTTTATCACGTGAGGAGAAATATTCAAGTGACATTAATGGAGGAGGTGGGCCTTCGTCCCCTATCATAGGGTCTAACCAAGAGAGGCAACATGGACCATCACATGAGCCTCATAGATGTTCAAGCTATGTGAAAATTTGTTATGAGACAATGGAGGTTGGTAGACCTGAGAGTTTTATGCAGGAGGTTAGTATGCCGACCCTCTCTTTTTTCTTCATTGATTATATATATATATATATATATATATATATATATATATTTGATTATATGATGTTTGGAGTTGCAATGCCAATATATCACACCCACATCACTATATGATGTAGCATGTCGGTTTCTACCACTAATGTAGCAATTACAGTGGCTTGTTCATTTGGTGTACTACACACTCAGATATGGTGGAGTGAGTGGTTCATGAATTAAAATGATCCCTCCTTGCAAATTTTGTCATATATTTTCAATCCACCTTCTAGATGTTTTTAGTTTGAATGTATTTTTAGTTTGTGTATGAAGGTTTCCTTCATTTAATGTTTCTATGGGTTGTGGTACGATATAGTGATGAACCTTTTCACTTGGGGTGGATGCAATATCATAGCCTTCTCAAGTATCATGTGTGAAGTTAAATCGTGTTTAAATGTGAATTTTGTTACCTTATTTTGGTTAGCTAGTTAAAACATTATTAAAAGTGTATGCAGGTGGGCTTATTCCCTTCTAGGTGGGTATTATCCCCACCACACCTATAACCATTGGTGACTTTATGCCCTTTATTGTCTCAATATACATGACAAGTCCATCCTTTGGCCAATTTTCCCCAAATATTAGGATACATGTTTGATCCCCTAGGGTACTTCCATCTCTAGTACAACCCATGGTGGTTTATCACTACTCATCCCGACCACCTTTTCCATTGCATGCACTTGTTTAACACTCAAGAATATCTCATACTCTAGCCACCACTATCACATCTACTTAAATCTCACCACATCGCACCCATGGAATTCCCCCATCTCCATCCCATGATGATACCACAATGGATGTGATAAGAGATGCTTTGTCGGAGAAACTTGTGCAACCAAATGCTCCGCCTTCTAGTGAATCTCCACCATTGCTTGAGATATTCATAGTGAGATCATTCATTGATGATTTTTTTATGTATCATGAATGGAATTGATTTTAGGTATTTTTGCTTAAAGTTCATGTTTTAACTCTGTTAACTATTGCAAGGTGGCATAGCTGAGAGACTACCACAGTGGAGGAGGGAAACACCATATCGACTCACAATACCATATATGGTGAGTTTTCTTGGCTTGAATTGTAGTTTCAATTTGTAAGTGTGTTAATTCTTTGTGGAAAAGTCTTATTATTAGCAGATGTTTCTTTGTCTAGTCTCTAGAGAGGAGAACAGGGCCAAGATAGACAAAGGCACAAGCTCCTAGTTTTACTAAAAGGAGAAATATTGACTACAAGGACGTAGGTAATAGTGCCAAGGGTGGTATTGGTCTATCAGAGTCATTTTGTATCTAGAGAACCATATGCTATTATTCCATTTTTGGGCATGAGACATTGTTTTGAATATTAGACTTGTAGTTCCATTTTGTAAAAAATGTACATTTCACACATACAAACACACACACATTCCATGGCATGTCCTCAATGAATTGACGTGTTTGGATCTTTGTTGTTGATGAATGATTATGATTGTCGTGATGATGTTTTACCTACAATATATTTTCAAACTATTAATATGATGATGGTGATAATGATTTTCCCACTATTCAAACTTTGTCCATGGTATCGATATGGTGTTGGTATCATGATGGCTCCTCTATACACAATTGGAACTCTTGGAAATACAAATGTACTCTAATATATATTTGCAAGCACTGGTGTGAATTGTATTTAGCTCATGTTTAAAGATGCACCGTGATGTTTACAGGGATTTGTTAAATAGCTCTTTGGGACATGTTTATTTTGTTCTAAAGGCATGACCCATGCCTAGCGTATTTGTTAGATAGCTTATATGACGTTATTCTTTTGTTAAAGATATTTTTTTGTTAGATATTCACCCAGACAAAGAATACAACAATGACATATAATGAGCTTAACTATCTATTGATGTATCTCTTGTTGATATTCTTCCATAACAATGACTTTCTAAATATAAATATTAATATCATGATGATGTTCAACATAGCCGAAACAAAAAAAGTTATATGCATAAATCAAGCTTCTAACACACACATTCCATCCAATGTGGATGCCACAAAGAGAAGGAAGGGCCCAAGCCACTCTCGTAATATATTTTCATATCTTTCTTAAAAAATTTACAAAGATTCAAATAACTATATCATTCTAATAACTATCTATATTATCATTGTTTATGTAAATAAATTACTTTAATAAAATACATAAATATTAAAATTAGAGTGTTAAAATAATCTATTTTTTTCTATAACACCTCACCTTTAATATTTTAAAATTAAATAAAAATAATAATTTGAAATATTTTTACTATTTAATAATTTATTCTCATTTAATATAAAATATAAACATCATAGACACGATATGCAAATACAATCCCCAGTTGAGTCAAGCAATGGGAGACATTATTTGCATCCTCAATTACCATATACATTATGGTAAGTTCTACATTGAAAATTGTAGATGCCATTTACAAAAGATTATCATGTAAGAACATGCCTTGGGTTCATGAAAAATCATTGAAAATTGTAGATGCTATTTACAAAAGATTATCATGTAAGAACATGCCTTAGATTCATGAAAAATCATTGAAAATTGTAGATGCTATTTACAAAAGATTATCATGTAAGAACATGCCTTAGATTCATGAAAAATCATCATTTAAAAATATTGTGATGAACATTAATTATAATGTAATAACATTAAATATTATGTTAATGTGATTTAATTATATAATATAAGTATATTTTAATGTTTGAGAAAATAAGATGGAAATCATGTTAATGTTATTCAAATAGAATGTGAAAGGGAATAAGTTGTATCTAAAATTTATTTAATTTTCAGTTTTTATAATTTAATGCGACTTATTAATTAAATAAATATATATTTATATTTATTATTTTAACATAATTTATTAAGTAAATAAATATATATTTATATAAATACTAATTAAACATATATTTATATAAAATTATGTAGAAAAATCTCATTATATACTTTTCTTAACATAATTAAAAATAGAAATTACATAATTTAAAATTTATTTTTAATTAAATACTCAATGTAAATAAATGTATATAAAAAAACCAACCTTAATTATAATAATTCCATTTTTTTTTAAAATTAGATACTCAATACAAACTTGCATACCAAATGAGACCAGCTCCTCATTATAAAAACCCAACCCTAATCATAATAATTCCTACCAAATGAAACCAACCCTTAACTATAATGAAACAAATTCTAATTTTAATAATTACAAACCCTAATTATAATAATTCATACCAAACCCAACCCTAATCATAATAATTCCTACCAAATGAAACCAACCCTATCTATAATGAAACAAGCTCTAATTATAATAATTACAAACCCTAATTATAATAATTCATACCAAATGAGACCAACCCCTAATTATAAGGGAACCAACCCTAATTATAATAATTCCAAAAAATAATTTTAATTAAATACTTAAATCCAAATACAAAATGTTAACCCCTAAATTAACGATATGAGAAACAATATTCAGTATACAAAAATATGTATACCGGTTAGATATCCAACGTAAGGGCCTACTTTAGGTTGGTTTTTTCTTCCCAACTTTTTTTAAATCCTCTAATTTAGTTTGTTGGTCTATGTGGGTCTTTCAATTTGAGAAAGATGACAAGGCTTTGTGTGTTATGTCTTTAAGGTAAAGGAACCCTTCCTTGTTAGTATTTTCTTTTATTTGAACTATGATTATATTTAGTTTTATCAATATAGAATTATGTATTAATAAATACATTGGAATTTTGTATGGACATTTTTCTTTTTATTTTATTTATATCATTATTCTTATTTCAATATATTGAGGGATCATAACTTTCGTTGTAAATGGAATTAATGATATTATTATTCGTTTATGTTTGATTATTGTTATGTCTTGCATAACGGGATATATATTGATTAGTAGTGGGATATATATCAATTGGTAGTAGAAATTAGTCTCCATGGTATGTTAACCAATTTTTTACAAATATAAGGTTTTACAAAGTTCGAAAAATTAATGAATTAAATGAAAATTAAAGACCATTATTTTTTTTAAATTTGATTGGGCATCAAATGATACCATATTTCTTGGAGTCTAGTGCCCAAGATGTGGCGGCCAAATAAGGTCATGCCTGTATAGATTACATTTAATTCCTCATGTAGTAAATTAATTAAAGAGTGAAGTTTGAGAGCATCTATGCATCGTGGGCCTCATGGCGTTGGGCATTGGTAAATCTTGATGGGAAATATTGTTGTAGTAGGGTTTACCAAGGTGTTCTTACTGACAAACAATCAATGGTAGTAATACTTTTGAATTTTTCTCCAGAAGCAAAAGAAGAGCTACTCTCAAGACTTGAGATTATTACTTCTTTGCGACACAAGAATATTATTGTCCTAATTGATTATTGTATATACGACAAGCAATGGATTCTTGTCTATAACTTTGTATCAAGAGGGAACCTTGAGGAGGACCTTCATGGTATGCAGTATGATCTATTGAAGTCATTTTAACTGGATTTGTAGGGCACTTTTTTATTCTTAGAAATTAGCTTTGTTACTAACATTCTGTACATAACTGTGGAAAAGGGTAAACCAGTGATTCCATAGAATGAAATATTGAAAGTGGCCATTGGATTATTTGCATGATGGTTATGATCGACCTGTCAGACATAGGGATCTGAAATCTTCCAACATTCTTCTATTTCATGACTTTGAACCTTAGGTATAAGAATAGCTACAAGTAACGTCCTTGTAGGAGTAATGTATTTTATTATCCCTGTTGGATTCACTACAACCACCATACTTAAGAGGTTTAACAAGATTGGGGACTAATAGAAAATTTGGTGTTACTTTCATTAGCCTACAAGAATACTTTAAGTTGGACAAAAAGGACCACTAATTGTGTTAACAACCCTCTCCTTTTGGAATACAAGCAGACTACACAAGGGCCAGATCAAGAATAGGAACACAGGAGAGTGGAGTAACCCATCGAGGATTAAAAAAAATACTCTCCTAATTCTAGAAAAAGTATATAAACTGGAGGCTAGCTGACGGTGTGCATGCACACTGACAACATGCATTTTCTCTTTACTAAATTGTTGCATACAAAACATATTATTGTGCCTTCCTTCAATCTTTTCATCACTATCAATATTTAAACTCTGTGTTGGGCTGCGTGAACACATTTGGGGCCAGAAAATGGGCATGAGTTTCCCACCTGGAGCTAATCTCTTGAGAGAGACATGAATCTTTATCCCCAATCCCGAGATACTTCGCTTGAATAATTTGAAATATTAGATATTGCTACTGTTACGAACTAGTCGATACCAACTTGGTTTCATCTTTTCCTGCAAATGAAAATTTAATATTTACAGCAGAGACAACTAAGAATTTCCACACTAAATATTCAAGAACACAATTTGGTTTACTATTTAAAGTTCCAATTTTTTTTCTAGCGCTTTGATTGAGATTCCTACTTTTTTCATTTGAGCAAAATCAGTGATGGAATTATAGTCAATTAATAGCTGTCTATAAATGGCAAGGAAACTGGTTTGCGCATAAAGTTCTTCTTGTTTTACTAATTGTAGATAGCTAGTAGCAAGGTATTTTGGGAAGTTTACATAGTGAGTTTACATCGGAAGGAATGTTGTTAATGTTCGCTTCCACTAAAAGGATAGAGGAAATCCTGGTATCACCAAACAAAAAAGATTCAGTTTCTTCATCACACCGTCAAACCAAGTTGAAACCAATCAAGTAAACCCAACTACTAAAGCCTCTAAAGTCTAAGTTAAACAACTACCTAATACCTTGGTATAAGGATAATCTCATACATGATGTATTCCACATGTTTCTAAATTTAAAAGCCATTTTTTTTAGCAATGACATGGGACATTGCCACCTCATGGCTCTTGTTTACTTATGTATTTGACAATTTTTTTTCTATGTATAGTTCATGTATTCATCCCATATTTAAGATTTTTGGTTATACTTATTATTTTTTTCTTGTTTGAATGATGACACTTCATAAGTTTAGTGTAGTTGATGTTTTTTTTTCTCTTAGTACATAAAAGAGATTTTTTTTTAATAGTAAATTTTGATTTCATATTTTAGTTAATAAATTGTACTATTTACATTTACACATTTAAACAAACACACATTTATATAAATAGATATGAATATACGGATTCAATAGAGAAACATAGAGAAGAAAGAGAAGCTAAACTCCATATAGAGTTAAAAGCAATGCTCGATAATAAATTCACATCTTTTCAAGAAGAGATCCAAAAACAAATAGACAATAAGATAAAAAAAAATGGAGAACAAGGTAGAGACAATGGAGATCATATTACATGCAATAGAAATGCAGAAAACCATAGAACAAGGAGATGCAAATACGATAGAAAATATTAAGTTAAAGGACATGATTAAAGAGTTAGATTAAAAAGTAAATCACTACCTAACCCTAAATAATATATAAGGTAAATTAGATATCAAACCCATTAAAGAGGAAATGAATAAGTTGATAGATTTAGACAATGAGTGTAACAAAAGAGCTTTAAACCTCGTAATTTTTTGTTCAAAAGAGGAGGAATGATAGAATACGTTATCCATTGTCAAGACAAAACTTCACAATGAATTACAAATTGATATTGGTCTCACAAAAGAAACAAGGCTAAGGAAATTAATTGAGAAGAAATAAAGGATAATATGGGTTAAAGTTAGCTACCGAACAAAAATATGTCATACTCAGTAAGAATTCAAGTTTAAAATTATGGGGATATTTATAAATGAAGACCCTATTCTAGAGGATCATGCCAAATTAAGAAAGGAGGTCGAAAAGGTAAAAGAAGTTAGGAAGCAGGGAAAATGGGTGTTAATAAAAAACATGAAATTTGTTATTCTAGATAGAAACCAAAAGGATAGCAATAAATAGAAATTCGACACACTCCAGATCCTCTCTTGGAACCGTCGAGGCTTTCCATGGAGAAAATGACCTAAGTTAAAATGGATCTCGAGTGAAATTGATATTTTATTACTGGTTGAAACTTGAGAGCACGAGGAATCCAAGGTCTTTGATATAGGAACAAACGTTCATGCTGTAGAGGAATTGGGGGTATATCATGTTACATCAGGAAGACCATACCCCCACATGTTAGGATTTATAAGAAATACCCTTACAACCAATTTATTTGGAAAGAGATCACAACCATTAATTATGAAAAAACCTACATAGCCATTTGTTATTTTCCCCCTATTAATTCCAACTTCTATCAAAAAACAATTTAAATAAAAATTGTCCTTATAATGGTTTAGAACATGATATTTATAGTATAAGGAATGGAGGAAATATTCTTTTGATTGGTGACTTCAATGCTTGAACTTTGAATAACCAAGTTATTGTCTTAAGAAATTACTATAACCTTAATCCTCTTTTGTTAGAGAGAGACCTTGAGCTAGCTAATAGGTACAAAAGAAGTTTTGAAGATCTAGGTGAAAATTTATTTGGTTCTGAGCTGCTCAAATTTTGTAGTGCTCAAGATCTTATCATTTGCAACTATATACCAAAATGGCCAAATTCTAGCTGGATGACATGAATCCGTGGGCTTGGCAGTAGTGTGGTAGATTATGTTATATCTGATATCCCTTTATACAAGAAAATAATATATTTCAACATCTTCAATGACCATGAGTCTGGCTTTGATCATAGGCCTTTAATTATAACTCTCAATATTTCCATGCATAAAGATCCCAAAGAGGAAAACTATTTTTGCAAAGAGCACCCGATCTTCGATAAAAATAAAGCTGACCTTTTTCTCCATGAATTAAAAAAAGATATGTTTCCTTTATCTAGTACGAAGAATATAGAAAAACTATACCATAATTTTATCACAACCCTCTTGTCGTCCATTAACAAGTTCTCTCTTGAAGTATTGGCTAGAAAGAGAGATAGTAGAACCAACCCTTAGTATGATCAAGAGAGTAAAGATGCGAGAAAAGAAATTAAGCAAGATATTGATGAATCAATAAAAAAAAGACATGATAAATCACTATAAATCCCTAATTAAAATAAAAAAAGGCACTATCTAAGTAAAAGGCAATAAAATATCTTACACCTCTACACAATGAATCCTAAGAAATTATGGAGGCAAATCCTAACTCACAAAGAAAAACAAGATAATAATATTTCTTTTAAAGATTGGAATTCTTATCTTAAAAAGATTTATGAATCCCCATATATCAAAGGTAACTTTTAAATCCTTCTTACAATGAAATAAGTTTTCTCATTAGAAGACAGATTTTGGGGTTAAGCACTTAACAAATGAAAAATCCAAAGACATTGAAGGATACCAAGCATAAATCTTAAAAATTTGGGGGCGTTTCCTCATCCCACACATCCACACTCTTTAATCTAGCAATTAAGAAAGGGTTCCCTACACCTTGGAATAAGAGCCTCATTATTCCTATTTCAAAAGTGGCGATAAAAATAATCCCTCTTATTATTGGACCATTATGATTAGCCCTCACTTATTTAAGTTATATGGTATTGTTTTAGACAATAAGATCAACGATTGGATATAAATGCAAGGTAAGCAGGGTAAATACCAAGTAGGTGCTATAAGGAATAATTAAACCATGAACTTCCTCATTACACTTAGGATCATTGCAGAGGAATGCGATAATAATAAGTCTGACCTATTTTGTTGCTTTGTGCATTTTAGAAAAGATTTTGATGCGATGCCAAGAAATAACCCCTGGAATAGGCTAGAGGATCTTAAGGTTCCTTTTGAGTTGATATATGCCAGGATAAGGTTATATCAAAAGGTAATTTCCAAGTTCAAGAATAATGAGGGGTGGTCAACAGATAAAAACTGTAATATTGGAGTTAAGCAAGTATGCTCCATCTCCCTACCCTTTTTGGCATTTACTCAATAAACTAGAAAGGTGTTTATAAGAAGTAGGTTGCGTCGACACAATCTTGGTTGGGATAGTTATTATCCTCTTGGTTTATGTTAACGATATTTTTCTTATGGAAAGGTGTCCATATGATCTCGATAAGCAATTAAGAACTCTCAAAGATTTATGCTCTAACATGGGTATGATTGTTAACACCGACAAGACAAAAGTTATGTTTATAAAATATAAGAAAGACACCCACAAAAATTTTATTTATGATAATAGAAAACTAAAGGAAGTCACTTCTTACAAGTATCTCAGAATTGATATTCATCACAAGCTCAATTGGAACTATAGCATTGAGAAAAGGTTTAACAAAGGGAGGAAAGATTATTTTTGTCTCGAAAATAATTGTAAATCAACCAACTTGGTCATGTGGGATTAAAATAAGTCTCTCTTTGAAACTCTTGTCATCCCTTTATCTTGTACGATTGTAAAGTATTAGGGTGCAACTTCTTTAGGTAATCTTGAAGGAAGATTGAGAAAATACATAAGTGGTTTATAACTTATACCTAAAAATTAAAAGAAATTTTACGACTTATCTTATTCTCCTCATAGAAGTGGGTCTTTCCCCTATAGAGAGCATGGATATGACTTAGGTACTTGATGTACAATCACAAGATAAATAACATGGGAAACGAGAGACTTCCTAAATTTTATTTAAACTTAAGTCAAAACGAAATATTCCTTAAGCGGGGTTGGTGTAAAGGTACCAATGATTGGTTAAACCATTGGGGCATTAATGAAAATGACACTTTGTAGAATATCAATAATGTAAAAAGTATTATTACTTCTAAGTTTAAAGAGAAAACTAAAATCACAGCTCCTGAATGCGCTCTTTGATTTGGCTCCAGTCCACCTGGAAGGGAAATACCATTGGGGATGGGGAAAAATAGGCTCATACACAACATCCCAAGGTTTTTATTCTTGGCAAAAAAGCAAGCAATGGGTCTCCCAATAGAACTATGGAAACGTGTCTGGGATCATGGCATCCTACCAAAGGCAATTTTTTTCTTTTCGATACTAATGAGCAGAAAGGCACTAATCAGAGAAAATATGGTAAAACAAGGAATTATTGGACCCCACAGATGCATATTGTGTTGCATAAAATCGGAAACCAGCGACCACTTGTTCATGAACTGTAATTTTTCCCAGGAAGTGTGGTGCCCCCCTACTGGCCTCAATGTCCCAGCTCCGGAGAATATCTCGATGATAGTGTTATTTTCCACTTGGAAAATGAGATACCCTGACCCAATTCAAGGTAAGTCTGTGTGGAGTGGAATTTGGGAGGCCATCCCCAAATATGTGTGTTGGAGCATCTGGCTAGCTAGAAACGATAACATCCTTAATAATGTTCAGCAACAACCGCTTAAGGTGGCTACAAAATCCAAATCCTTTCTCATTGAAATATTTGGACTCCAATATTTTAAGTAGGGGAATTTGTTTCTCTCAAAAGAAAAAAAATGGCTGGGCACTTACACCTTCAGAGATAGGAATAAGGAGTCGGGATGACCAAGCATAACCCCAAAATGGCGACTAAGAGATCCAGAATCAGACTTTCGAATTTGGTGGAGGGAATAGGGGAAAGCTTCAATCTTCTTTTACAGTGCCTCCAAAGGAAACCCAGGGAAGGCAGAAGCTAGCGGGGTGATTTACTCTACAGATGGAAAAAAAGTTAATAGCTTCAACTAGGGACTTGGTCATAAAACCAATAATCATGTGAAAATACTAGCCCTATTAAAATCTTGCCATATTGCATGGGAGAAAGGGATCAAAGACATTCAAGTCTTCAGAGGCATTCTATCCTCAAATGTTCTGTTCAACGATCCATTTCTCAACAAAGTCTTACAAAGGCTGAGATTAGTGATGCACAATTTCTCTTCGCATATTTTGTATCATATTTTGTGTGGGATGAATGAAGAAGATAACGTAAATGAAAATGAGGGTTGCTTACTGTCTCAAGGAGCCCTGAGGGTAAATGGAGAAGAAGCCCATTGGGCACCCATTTCGTAGACTGGAGGAAATATGACTGAGGCTGCTAAAGAGGTCTACAAAGACATTGAAGATTGATTGTAATAATGGTTTATTTGGATAAATCCCAGCCCTCATTCTTTTTATAAAATTCATAACCGTTCTAGTTAAAGAAAAGTTTAAAGAGAAACTATTGTAACATCCCCTTAGTATGCAACCAAAAAAAGTGAAGTGTAAGTAAAAATAATTGTAAGTACTAATCCTAACTTCATCAAATTGTGGATAAAATTGATTATGTTAGGAGGCTGAAAGCTTTGCATGACTAAAACGATGATTGGGGATGAATCCACTAGGGGAAAGGCAAAGAGCTAGTGAAGTAATGTGATATAGTTGACAAAAACTAGATGTCAACTTGGTACCTGTGAGTCGTAAAGACAAATTCAATACATTTAAATGATTTAGTCTACGAGCACAAGTGATCGAAATGGAAATGTTAAGCACTACTCATGTATTTGCTAAAACAAAAAAACGTCTACTTACGCATATAGGTAACTAATAAGTGGAAATACTTATGTATATAATTGCTCCTCCTATAGGAGAGACCCCATGGAGAAGTTTAATATTTCTCTATATTTTTAAATTGTAAAGGTGTATTGGGAGGGGGGTTTCACAAATTGGAGGAAATCCTTATTGCATCGAGAGTACTGAGGTTCTTACAACCCAATATGGGTGAGATGTTGTAACGCCTAAGTTTGTGTAATGTTATGTAACATGGCATTCATATAAAACGATAAATAAAAATGCAAATAATGTCAGCTTAAACAAAAAAATTAAGTTATATTGATTTGATTTTAAACGTAGACATATCAAGAATAGAAAGAGATCAAATATTTTGAGGTATAATTTTTTTCTTAAAGATATTATTTAATATCTTTTGAACTCACACAATATATAATATGTTCACATAGTAAAACCCTAATTTTAACTTACTATTATGAATTTTAATCAATTAAATAGATACTTTTAAACAATTTAAGCATGTTGTATGTATGTATTTATTACATTCTCTTAAGAATAATTATTTAAGAGAACTTTTGATGCAATCTTCAAGAAGAATGAAAAATGTGTGACCTTATAATAAGAGAATTTTGTAACATTATGAAGAATACCTCAAATAAATTAATTGTATTTCAATGCTAAGAGATCATTTCAATGATATAATTGATGCTTTCATATTTTTGAGTTATCTATTAAATTTTTTTCCTTCCAAATTAATAGGGTTTGGACAGATAAAATAGTTAACATAACATCATTACTTAAACTTTTGCAATGTGATTCATATTTAATTATTCAAGTTTTTCTTTGTTGCTTTTCTATGTTATTTTGTAAATTTTAATATGTTTATTTATTATATTCAGATGTTTAGTTCAAGTGATTCATTTTGTAAGGTATATTTCTTACTATGTTTGAAGTATATGTTAGAGCAACGATCTCACTCTTATGGGAACCTCCTACGAACAGTGGCAGATCCCTCAATATTTTTTCCAACAAGTTGATTCTCATCAATGGCTTCTTTCTCTATGAACACACAACCTTTAAAGAAGAAATCCCAATAGCGACAACTACTCCCTTTCTTGGGTCTCCCTCACTCACACAACGCAAAAATTACAAGATTTTAAAGAAGACTCTCACTCAGAGCAAACACAACAATTTTCACTCTTTCAAACAGAATCAATAATTATCCTCTCTCATAGTCCTAAGCACTCCCATGAGGGAGTCATGCTCAATCCAGCTCTGATACCAATTTAGAATTGGAGAGAGGAGACATTGTAACACTCAACACAAACTTCGATATTAATATGTACAATATATTTTACAGTGCATGAAGACTCCAATATATAGAGTCAAGAGTCGAGAGAGTTGTTATGAGATATTCTCTCAACCTCTCTTGACTATATTTGGAATAAGTTCGATCTCATCACAACACTCTCGAAGCTATATATTGGAGTCTCCATGCATTGTAAAATATATTGTATATTAATATAGAAGTTTCTGTTGAGTGTTACAATGTATCCTCTCTCCAATTCTAAATGGGTATTAGAGCCAGACTGAGCATGACTCCCTCACGGGAGTGCTAAGGACTATGAGAGAGGAGCATTGCTCAGTTTGTGTGAAAGAGTGAAAATTGTTGTGTTTTTTATGATTGAGAGTATTATTTAAGAGCTTGTAAGTTGTGCATTGTGTGAGTGAGGGTGACCAAAGAAAGAGAAAAGTTGTCGTTGTTGGGAATTCTGCTTTAAAGGTTGTGTGTTCATAGAGAAAGAAGATGCTACTAAGAATCAACATGTCGGCCAATATATTGAGGGATCCACCACTGTTTGGAGGAGGTTCCCATCAAAGTGAGATCGTTGTTTCTTTATTTCCCTAGAAGAGAAAAATCGATGCCAAATCATTGATCTCTAGAATTGTAATTGCTTCCTGTCGAAGAGACTCAAGTTGCTAGTGAATTCACAAGGAGACAGATCACTGTTGCTTTATTAACTGCCAATTGATAGCAGTTTCCAATCAAAATTATTGATATCTATAAGCTCACACACGTGGTCTAGTGAATAGAAAATCTTGTGGCAGGTTGTGGAAATACCATATTAGAGAAGACCATATCATAAGTTTTCTTTAGTGCATTAATTCCTTTTAGAAAGGAAATCTAGATGAAAGATTCATTGTTGTAAAATCATGCAGTGGAAATCAGTGCTTCTTCCACCGGGGTCATTACATTCCAACTGACATAGATTGAAAACCAATCACATGCAGGTGAAGGAAAGGGTGTTTTATTGAAGCAAGAGAGACGCACAACGTTGGAGGTGTAGTGACGAGCCACCCTTGTTGATTCTATTGGATGTGCTAGGAGTCGTCATTAGAGGAAATTTGGGGTCTAAAATGGGCCTTATAAGAAAACCTGCCAAAATAAGTTTTTGTGAGTTGGAATTCAAGAACCAATAGAGTTTCAATAAAATAAGTCAACCATAATGGTTGAATTGACATATTTGTCATTAAAAAAACTACTTTTTTTGTTCGTATTTTTGACATATCTCATTGTGTTTTTACTCAAATTTCAATCGGGAGAGCTCGTTGGATGCGGAATTTGATTCTGCATCCAACGAGTACCCACACTGCATACTTTTGACGGACCCCGCTACCCCAAAAACAAGAAATACCTGAAAAAACATGATGATGACATCATCATCACATTTTTTTCAGGTATTTCTTGTTTTTGGGGTAGCAGGGTCTATCAAAAGTATGAAGTGTGGGTACTCATTGGATGCGGAATCAAATTCCGCATCCAACGAGCTCTCTCGATCGAAATTTGAGTAAAAACACAGGGAGATATGTCGAAAATACGAACACAAAAAGTAGTTTTTTTTCTTTCTTCCTCCAAAATTAATCAATATTATTTTATTATTTTCACTATTATTTTATTATTTTAACTATTATTTTATTATTTTCCTTAGGAGGCCCATTTTAGACCCCAAAATTCCTCTAATGCCACCTGTGTTGTTAAAGGAATCTGTGCTTTAGGATCCACCTTAGAGAATTAATGTAAATTGAAATCGTTGTCTGCATGGAATTCATCAAATCCATGTTCTTCCAATACAAAGGAACCTACGATTGTATATTGAAGAGAATCCAAATGGAACTGTTGTTGCGTTGACGAGAGTTAAAGCTGAAAGTGATGAGCTTGTGGATTGTTGTTGTGAACACTGTGTGATCCATATACGAATTGGGGATCTACTGCTAGGATCGTGCTCATTCCATCAGATTCACTCAGTGACAAAAGTAAGATTAAGTTGTGAGTTAGTGAGTTTTTTATTGTTTGAAAGTGTGCTCAACTATGTTATTTAAGTTGTGTGGAGTTTCCTTAGTGTTCTGAAAGGGTTATGTTTCTTGGTCAAATGTATAATTTATAAATAATTGGCTATTTAGAAAATAATTTAAAAATGCTTGTTGTACCTGAAATACCATTATGTAATGCACGGGGTGCATGTTTGGTTATACCCGACACCCCATGATATTTTTTGGTCCAAGTTGTAAAGCTTTTCCATTGGCAAGCTGATTTCCCTGGTTTGTTGTAAAACCCGTTTCACATGTTTAGGAATACATGTTGTGGTGTGGAATCGCACGGTGTTATACCTCTTATACCTAGAGTGATGTGGATCAAGCTCTAGCTTGATGTGAAGTCGAAGGGAAAGTTGAGATGAAACATTCTCAGCGTATGAAGTAGAAAGTTTTATTTAACATTGATGAAACATGTATCTGAAAAGGATTCCTAGAGAACTAGTGGTTACAACAGCTGGGGACCCATCTATTCCTGTAGATGGTTTTCTTTTTATATGGACGTCAACAATCTATTTTATGCAAAAAAAAAGGTACAGGATAAGTTCAAAGTGTTGAAAGCCTCATGAAGACTACTCTACAAGTAAATTTGAAGATAAACATTAGGGGAGGATGTTAAAGATAATGTTTATCTCTTGTTGGATAGTTAGATGAGAGTGATTCTCTACCTAGTTTGGTGTGTGGTTGAGATATTCTCTCAACCTCTCTTGACTATATTTGGAATAAGTTAGATCTCATAACACTCTGGACTCTATATATTGGACTCTCCATGCATTGTAAAATATATTGTATATTAATATAGAAGTTTGTGTTCAGTGTTACAATGTCTCCTCTCTCCAATTCTAAATGTATATTGTTTTAGCATAGATTCATCTTAAACCTAGTTTTGTTCAATGACGAGAATGATCAAAATTGAGGTGTAAAATTACAACTAAAGAAATTGGATCCCTCTTAATTTTTAAATGTGAATTTAAAATAGATCCATGTTAGTTTTGTTTTAATAATTTATAAGTAAACATGGAAATGTTAAGTCACTTATTGAATTGTACATTGTTCTATTTATGAAATTTACACTTAGTTAACATGGACAAATAGTTTCATAATAGGTTTCAAGATTGCATTTAAACTTCATAAACAATTATCTTGCAAAGATGACACCTGTAAAATATGATTTCCTCAAATATCTAGGGCAGAATTTTCTCAAATATCTACCCGTCTAATTGGTGTACCACCTGTGTGTTTGGCTAGATAGACTATTGTGAAGTGTTAGACATATTAGGGATTTCATTTGTGTCATACAAGACATTTAATTGAAGAGAAAAGGTTGGACATACAAGGCAGAAGTTCAACCTACAAATCATTCATATTTGTGTCATACATGACTTGTAATTGAAGAGAAAAGGATGCAAGTTGAGCATACAAGGCACAAGTTTAATCAGCAAATTACTAATATTTGTGCTATACAAAGAATTGCAATTTAACAAATTTAAATGAAAAGGTTGTATATACTAGACACAAGTTTAATAAAGACATTACTCATATTTTTGTTATGCATGTCTTGAAATTAAACATAAAAGGTGCTATACATGTCTTCAAATTGAGCACAAAAGGTTGCACATACAAGGCACAAGTTCAACCAACAAAGTACTCAGAATCCTTGTTAATTTTGAGAGAAACTATTTTCCTTATTAACATACCTCAATCAATTAGAATAAAATAATTTATTTAATAATAAATCACACAATAATAAATTCACAAAAGAATAAAATTATTTAAGAAAAATTCATATATCAATATCCTTAATACCATAAGGTATTAAACAATGATATCATGTATACTTAATAAAAACAATCTCATATGTCTATACTCTATATGCATATGCATTATAGATACAAATGCACGTGATTATAAAATTACATGGTTTGGATACACAAGATCTACAAAATTAAAAATGGAAAACAAATAATGGGCTAGCAATTCCCAAAACTAAGGAATGTCAATATGTGACTGACTGAAACTTCATAACTCTGCAACTCAAAAAATAAAATTCAATGGCTGTTGTATAATCCATTCAATGAAAGTGTTTTCCTTCTGGAAAAATCAACAAGAATCCATCTTCTTCTTGGTCTACAAATGCACAAGCATCAATAGTTACGGTGTCCAAGCCATTCTTAGCACTAGCAGTAATGCTGTCCTGGACTTGCAACCCAGTAGGTATCCCTGCTAGCTGTGTCACGCTGCTTGGAAATATTTGATCACGCAGTCCAAGGGTTTCCTCCTACCTATGCATAAAATTGATATACAATAGATTCCGCCTGCATTCTTCTTTGCATAATATCGTTGTACATATTATGATGTCCTTCATTTAAATATTGAGCAAGATATTGCATATGAATATCACTATTAACATTAACAGAGTTACTATTTGATCCCTGCATGGGGTAATTGCAGTTTGGCAAGCTTTGACCCTAAATTGATGGTTGCGTGGCTACTTCTTGTCCAATAATCCAATTGCAAAATTGATTCTCTGTTGAGTAATCCTTCGGGATTACATTGTAAATAAAATTTCAGTTATTAGTTAGTAATATCGTTATCTAACTGTAGATAACGGTTTTGATATCATTTATATGTAACACTCATCTACGTAATAATATATTGATTTGTTGAGGTTCTTCAAAGCTTGTGTCAGTGGTATCAGAGCAAAGCCAGCGAAGCATTGGCGAGAAAGACTTGGTGAGAAAGAAGGAGCCAACAAAGGAGCTATCACCAAGAAAGGAAGAAAGGAGAACTACTTAGTAAATATTGTGGAAGAAAGACAAAGACTGCACATTAAGATGAGACTACATGTAAATTGTTTTGGTAATTGTTTTGAAGAATTATTTTCTTTTTTAAAAAGAGAAAAAAAAGGAAGATAGTCGTCATTTATATTTTCATGCAATGGTTTCTTGAAATTAATTATCAAATCACTAGGGAAGTTCTTTTCAAAAAATAATAGTTTTTAAACAGTGATTTATATTTGAGTAAAAGGTTTTTTTTAATTGAATTATTAAACCTTTCGGGAAATATTTTTAG
Source organism: Pseudotsuga menziesii (assembly GCA_001517045.1). NCBI lineage: Eukaryota > Viridiplantae > Streptophyta > Pinopsida > Pinales > Pinaceae > Pseudotsuga > Pseudotsuga menziesii. The sequence goes on along the minus strand of LPNX010956541.1, from coordinate 651,603 downwards.
AATATATATATTTTTTTAAAGAACATTGGGTAAGAGGAAAATAATATTTTAGAATGTATTTTGTACACAAACATTTACTATACATTAAATTTCAATGAATTCTTTAATTTCAATTGTTGGAAGTTTAATTTATCTTACTACTACTCGTCCTAACATAACTTTTGCTATAGGAATACTTTCCAAGTTTATGCATCATCCCTGTGAAGGTCATTGAAATGTAGCAAAGCGAGTGCTCAAATATTTAAAAGGCACTCAATCTTATCACATCAAATATTCTAAAGTTTCAGACTTTCATCTCACTGGTTATTCAAATTCTGATTTTGATGGAGATAAAGAGCATGGGGTCTCTACTTCAAGTTATTTGATCAACCTTGGATCAGCAGCTATCACATGGAGATCATGAAAGAAATCTGTTCCTGCTAATTCTACAATTGAAGCTAAATATGTTGCAACAGCTCAAGCCACAAAAGAAATCATTTGGCTTTGTAAAATACTTGAAGACTTGTAGGAGAAGCAAATGACTTCAACGCCTCTCTTTGTTGACAACACTTATGCAATTGAATTGGCCAAGAATCCAAAATTCCATGATCAAACCAAATATATCAACACCAAATATCACTTGATTCGACATCAGGTTGAGGCTAAAACCATTCATCTGACACATTGTCCTACTTCTGAGCAAATTGTAGATATCTTTACTAAAGCATTGAGCCTTGAAAAGTTTGAAAATTTTAGAATGCAGCTTGGCATGTCAGATGTCCCTTTAGATTAAGGGGGGAATGTTGAGTAATCCTTCGGGATTACATTGTAAAAAATATTTTAGTTATTAGTTAGTAATCTTGTTATCTAACTGTAGATAATGGTTTTGATATCCTTTATATGTAACACTCATCTACGTAATAAGATTTTGATTTCCTGAGGTTCTTCATGGCCTGTGTCATTCTCCCCATCAAGTGGCCCTCCTTACAGATCTCTACTGTTGGTCTGAAATTGATTCTGCTGTGGATTTTCTCAGAGCCAACTATTATTATCATTTTTTAATTGCAATGGGTGTTGGGGTTCTGAATTAACCATCCAAAATAGATCATGATATCCTTGTATCTCACCAACATGAAATTGATTACCAATAGCATTAAGGTTTGGTGGCATGATATGATATGGGACACCATGATTTCAGAATGATTCATGCACCAAGTTCTATGGTTCCTTCAAATATGCAAAATTTAATATCTGCATTGGAGGTCTATAATTAAACACTGGGATACTAGAATTCAAAGAAAACAATGTGTCTCCTTCCCGGTTCAGTGGAAATTGGCGGACATGTAGCGGGAAGTAAACTAGGGTGGTGTTAAAGGGGAAGGAAGGGTGGGAGGCAAATCTTTTTTTATTTATTGCAGCAATGTTGTGCGGTGCTTTATTCAATAACCACTCAAATTTCAATGGTTTTACGATGATCTTGAAAGCCCAATAAATTGTTAAGCTCCAACAAAGGTCCATAAGTTTCCATTGCTAAAAGGCGGTCCACTATCTGTCTAATTTTTGTAAATCCCAGCTCTTTGTTAATTTCTATCAAATGTTTGGTCTCTTTTGGCAATAACCAATCGACCATTTGCCAAATTTTCTAAAGCCCAATTCTTTTGTGAGTCTTCATATACTGTTGGGCGTCATTGATAATAACCAATCAATGGCTTGATTCCTATCACATTGTCAATGAAAAAGTTAAAGGAAAAAGTTAATATCACATTGTCTTCCTAACCTTAGAGTATCTAAAACAGAAGTTAATAATCTTGATCCTAAGTTCACTTAAGGTTTCAAGCTTTTTTTAGTCGAAAAAAACATTTCCTTGATATTCTAATGAATCAAAGGTAACCTTGTACATCATCAAACAACTGTCCATACCCCAATGGGTCAGACAAAACAATAAATATTACATTACAATGCAGTTCAAAACAGAAATATAACTATACCCAAGATATGAAAAAATACTATCAGCACCTGGGTATCAATACATGAAAAGGTCCTCTCATAAGTGAGCAGTATATACATCAGTTAGAGAAATGTCCATAAAGAACATAACAAGAGCCCAGACACCTTATCCAAAGCGGAAAGTAACTCTCAAAATTCCTGTAACTGCTGCTCAACATAACCAGAAATAACTCAAAAAAATCCATGAGATAAATATCTGAAATAGAATGAGAAAATTCTAAAAAACCTGGATTGAGACTTCCCCAATAAAATCATCATCATAAGATTCAGTAAGTAAGAGATGACTAGGAGCCATACACAAACCCTCCATGGATAAGATGTCTGCCCTCTTGTTATGTTCCCTATAGACATGACTGAAATCCACTTAGGTGAATGAGGATATGAGTAATCTGGTGTTGCAGCACCAAGCCTCAAGGTTCACCATGTCAAGGGTGGATTCCCCCTTTGCCCAATTTACAATCACCGAGGATTCGCCAAAGATATGTAGGTAAGGCATCCCAATATCTTTGGCGACCTGTAATGATGCCCAAAGTGCTAAAAGTTCTTCTCTAGTTATTAGTATTGCTCCCACATCCAAGCTTAAAAACTTCAAGGTCTCTACATGGCCCTTTAATTAAGATAACTTTTTACACTTAAATATTTCAGGTCTTCATATATTCATTGCTTCATGGGAATAATTTTTTGATTCCATGCATAAGCAAAGTTATTTTCTTTGTGAAATGTGCCAAAACAATCCTCAATAACTACTTCATATTTACATCATAACTTCATACCAAATCTACCCTTCAACAAACTTTCAAATATTTTTGCTGAAGACAAGGCTCTTCTTTGCAAAAAAGTGCCACATTTTTTCCTTACATTCCTCTCTAAGAGCACCTTGAGAATTCACAAGAAAGTGTTTTATGTCAGATATGTAAGTTTTCTGCATAAATTTTGAGCCCTTTTGTGCGAAGAGACTGTTCACCAAATTACTCTTATCTCATCCTACTTAGACAAGAGTTACCTCCTTCCAAACAGATAACTCAAAATAAAAGGCCATGAATAAGTGATCTACAATATATAAATCATGCTTGCAAAGTGTGCATCTACTAGCATGTCTAGTTTCTTTTATGTCTATTATCCTAGGTTAATAGCTTCTTGGCTATTTATAACCATAAAATAATCTTTATTTTTAAAGGAAATGTTGATTTCTAGACCGCTCTCCCCAAATAGACTCTATATGAAGGAAGGCATTCTTCAATGCTTGTAGCATAACCCAACTTGATAGTGTATACCCTTGTTCCACTATTCTTGGACCACTTGAGTTGATCATATTCTTCTAAAATTTTAATAGCACTATGGTTAAGAATATATACAAAATGTATACTAAAAATATATATAAAATGTTTCAATTATTTACCCAAATGACCTTGTAAGTTTACATCAAATTCCTATCACAATATATGTACATTATATACAAAATTTTATGTGCTCAAAAGAGTGGGAGAGGATAATGGAATTCTTATTCATTGTAGTGGATAGGTAACGAGGGAGAAGCGATGATGCAATGGATGAAGAACAAATAAGAGTTGATAGCAATGGGATAAGGTTAGGAATATAGAATAGAGGTTGAGTAGTTGGTAGGGTCACTTAGTAATGTTTATTGTGTATGTAGGAATAACCAAAACCAATTATAAATAAAAGGATCCAACATACTAGGTAACAAACATTAAATGAAAGGTTCAACATATTCCATTTACCACCGTCCATAGAAGTCAAAGGATCCAACATTATTAAACAAAAACTTTGAATATATTATATTTTAAGAATAATAACAGACATAACAGTTTTCCATGAAAACCAACATTATTAATTGTTTCATAAAGCTCCAAGCTCCAAATAGTTTTCATGAAAGTAGTGCCAACAAGAAGTGGCAGTGGTCACAATGTTAGAACAAGTTATGCATGCATTCATTTTAAGTAAATTCTTCCTTTTGTAAAAATTTGTTAGTGAAAACTGTGCCTTAAATTCCTAGCCTCTACTACTTCAAAAACTAGAATAAATTGAAATCTACAGAAAAACCATAATAAATAGGAAAGCCTTGACAATATTATTGCAAACGAGGAAATGGGTACATGTCGCAAAAATGAATATCATTCCTAAGTTGAACTATGGAAAAGTGAATAAATTTGAACTCTTTGAATAAAGAATAAAGTAGTAATAGTAAAAAACTCACAAACTGATACAAATGTATTACCAAGAGTCTTAGTTCAAGCTAAGCAACGACTAATAACACGATATAGCATCCACTAAAAAAACTTATCCAAGAGACATGGGAGATGCATCATTATTAAAGAACTTAGTGAAAACATAAAAATTGAAAATAGAGACAAGGAAGCAAACAGAGGTGTTGAAGCATATGGACAACCGAGTGGTGTTACTAAAGAAGGGAAACCCAAATCTGTCAAAGATTTCCCTTTTAAAGCCATGCCAATAGATGTTTATGTGCAAAAGGTAAACGCCAAAATCCACAATGTTCAACAACAAAAATATTTTTCGATATTGAATCCCATGTAGCATAATCATGAATGGCAAGAACCTGTCAATGCCTTTTAATGAGAACTCCCTTTAGATGGTCATAAACATTGACGTGATCAGGACTGTCCAACTTGCACCATTTTTCACCTACGCTTAAAATTAGAACGATGTAATTATTCATTGAACAAAGCTACCAACTTTTTAGATTGCACTTAAAGGTATGCTACTACCATTGATGCATCTGGACCTAATGTAAGATTGTCAACGCAAGGCAGAAATTCTATAAAGAAAAAGAAAAGTCAGGAATGTCGATAACTTAAATGCCTTTCATTAAGAACACTCTTTAGATGCCATCAACATTGGCTTGATCAACACTATCCATCTCGGGTTGTTGTTTTCACTGAAGGCTAAAAGTCAGAACAATATAATTATTCAATGAACAGAGTCATCAAATTTATGGATTGCACTTTGAGGTCTGTTGGTGCGACTGATGCATCTAGCCCTAATGTGAGTCTACTGTGAGTTTGTCACCGCAAGGAAAGAATTATATGGAGAAAGAGCAAAGTCAGGAAGCTTTATAAAGAAAACAAAGGTTGAGCATATCTCTCCACATAATATATGGAAGACAGATGAAACCAACAGAAATCTGCCAGTTTCTAATACCAAGCAAGTGGCATCCCAGATCCAACATCAGCCTAGAAAAGAAAATGAGTGAAGCAATAGTTTGATGAAGCATGAGACAACTACAATTTCTTACGATTAAAATTGGATGGTGATATCCTTTTTAGAGTATAATTTACCTTATATTTATTTTGTTTACATTAATTTCCATTTCACAATGACTGCAAATTTCGTTGGACTAGTACACGTATTACAGTTTCAACCAACAAACTTTAAAATTATCATAAAAATATTTTGGTAAGAAATCTCTTTTCATGGATGTCTGAACTCCATATTTTTTTATATAACTGTAAGTTTGTGCCATACTTCAATCTCACAATTTATACATAGGGCAATGATATAAACTCTAACACTTCCTATTTTTTTTAGCCATTAATGGTACCAAACTTTTGGTACATGATTGTGACGAGGCATAGTGTCCATCTGAACAAAATTAACTTGTAAACTACTTCTATTCAAAGGGCCATTGTTACCCTACTTTGAGTCTTGCTTGATCTTTCATATTCTTATCTTACAAGCCCATTTTCTCACAAAAGCAAGCCACCCCTCTTGTTTGCTTATTCATAATTTGAAAAGCCAACTTTAACTTCAACGTAAAGGCCTTTTTTTCAGCATCTCTTATACCTTAAGCTCACCAAGCAACTATAGCAGCCCAAAACATAGGAGGGACCTTCACAAGAACCAAAGCAAGTTGCTCTTATGTAAAGTACTTTTTAGTTCATTCTGGTCTTATGTAAAGTACTTTCTAGTTCATACTGATAGTTGGATTGGAAATCTTGAAAAGCACTTTTTCTTCATGACTTGAAGTGAACTATAGAGTGCATATTGAGAATGCTTCTTGTTTCCATTAAGTTTGTGATTTGATTTGATTGAAGATGCAAGTGCAAATTCTGAAATATGTTCAATTCTAAGTTTTAGTACAGTTGTCTATATTTAAGCTTAATCTGTACTTTGCATGTGGAATCATCCATCTCTCATGTTACATTCCATTACTTATGACTTAATGCTTTATCCAAAACAATTTAGAAAATTTCATTTTTACTGGAGTTTGGTGAAGCAAAAAATCCAAAGGGGACATAGTTTTAGTTTTTCTTTTACATTATTTTAGGATTTTTGAAAGTTTTAGAGACCCTCAAAACCTCTGGGACATGAAAAACTATCTTTGAAACTTTAACTTATAAAACTATGCCAAACATCAAATTTTTGCAGAATTTCTACTTAAAACTTACAAACAAAAAGAGTGGGTTTGAATTTCTCTCTTTCTCCATCTTCAAATAGCTTTTTGCACCCTCTTGGATAGGCAACCTACCTTACTCATTTATCATTTATCCTCGACACGCCAGAACTCTATGGACATTGATTTGATTCATATGAAAGTGATAACATAACTTTATGGTCTCTGGACTGCAATGACTTTAGAATCCATTAATTAAAAAGGGAAAATGACTTGCAGAGTGCACTCTACATTGAATGGATTCTAAAGACCCGAAATAAAAAAAGGCTTCTTCCTCCTGTGTAAAATTCCGGTTGCCTCAAGGAATCTATAAAGACTTATCACAACTTGTGTTACAAACATTTCCAGATAAAAAGTTTTCAATGTGTGTCAAAATGTTGGTTGACTTAAGGAATCTACAAAAACTCCATGAAATACTTTCACCTTTTTAATTTTTATTCCGTATCTTATTATTTTATTTTATTCCTATTAAGAAAATCTTCAAAAGCTTATTACATATGCAATTTCCCTCACACCTTTAAATAACTATGCACCCAGAGAATACAAGGGAACTCCATTGGTCTGGTGTCTACATGCATATATTTATGTGCATTATAGAAGGTTCACGAAATCTAAAAGATGTATTCCATGCATTGAACATAGACATTCATCTACATTTTATGCTATTTAGGAATTCATGTCCAGTAAAAGTTGGTTCTTGCAGAAGCAAGAGCAACAGAAGAGAATGGATTGTTTTTGTTGCTTATGATTCCTCCTCTTCTTAAACTATGCAGACTGCAGAGAAAGAAGATGGGAAAACAAGTGTAAAACAAAAATAAGTAGGGTGTACAGTAAAGTTTGAGACATTACATGGGTGCAAGCTAGGAATGAATAGATATCCCGAAAATAAGGAAAATAAGGGATAGCTGCATCCAACAGCCCCTTCAAGCCTCACTTTGGCATGGGCATTTTACCTATTGCTAATCAACCTCAGTAGCTAGTTCCCATACCATGTTGAAAATTACGCAGGTTATGAAACTATTCCACAAATTGCCCCAATCTCATGGAAAATTACATAGGTTATGAAACTATTCCACAAATTGCCCCAATCTTGTAGAATTCTTAGTGTTGTTCAGCAATAAGTAGAACAAATCTAAACAAATGATAAAAGAAATCCTGAACAGTATTCAGCATTCAAAATCAACACAACTAATAAATCACCATGCAAGCATCACTGGGAATGCAAAATCAATATAATTCTTCCTGATCCACCAATAGATTAAAAAAATACCATTATACTAAAAGAATGGATCAGATTGGGCATACTTAGTGGTTTTACAAACAATTGTAACTGATAATGTTCCAGGTGAGAATCATCATAAAACAATAGTTAAACCAGAGGGATTATTATAAAAACATAACAGCATCTTTCTATCTCCTATATATTGACTCTTCTTTCTATCTCCCTCCTAATATTGATATATTATATCTTTATTCTTATTTTTTTTACTCTTATTCTTATTCCTATTCGTATCCCTCTTCTTCTCCTTATTCTTCTTCCTACCCTTACCCTTTTCCTTTGGACTTCCATCCATCTTCACAGGTTTGGGGGTAAAGGGACAGGTGAGGCACACATGCATTTACCTGACAAGCCGAGGCACGCAAATTTATGATGTGTTCTTTCTCTCTTGACTAGTGAGTGATTATGCTCCTTATCCTTTCTCTTGGCCAATGGTGATGTGGGCCTTCCTTCTCTCGTCCTTCTCTTGGGTCTGATTGATATGGATGACTATCTAGAGAGTCTTCTCTTCAGGCTTATTTTTTTGTTGTGCCAGCATTCATGGACTTCCCTGGTAGAATCTACCGGGAAGGAGTATTGCATTTTCACGAGCGTGATTAATCTAAGCCTGACTCTCTCGCCGTAGTGAAAATTAGATGATTCAACGCTTATTGGAAACTTGACTATAATCCGCTAATCCAATGCGAGGAATAAGCAAGGGGAATAATAAGCCAGGGGAACTCTAATTTAGAATCATCCCCAGACACATAGATAAGAGTTCATTCACATTAGGAAGAGAGTGCTTGTAAGGGAAGGGAGAGGTTACATGGGATACTTATTTATTTAATGGCATAAATCATAGTTCTATTAGATATAGATAATATAATATAATTTACCAAACCATAGAACACTGCAAGATAGTTTGCATAATTTTATAAAAAAAAATGATGGGCACTCAACGCTTTAAAGACAACAAATTTGCATAGAAACGAAATTGCACAGAATGAAATTGAGGAGGAGTGGAAAAACAAAGTACCTGTGCTTTTTTCCTCTTCTTTGGCTCTTTGAATTAGAATTCTTGCAAAGGTATTCCTAGAAACAATGCAACTTCTCTGTGCAAACCCAAATAGTTCAAATCCTTTAAAACCGCAAACTAAATGTGACCAGTAAATACCATTTATGCAGGAGGGAGGGGCGGTCACCATGACAAGATGTTCAACCACCTCCTCCATGAATAGCAAGCTATCTATGGGGTTTAATAAATTCAGAATAAATGCCAAACTGAGAAAAAAACACACACCATCCTCTGATAATCTGACCAACTCTAGAGTCACTTCACGTTTCCTTAAAGCTCAACGAGGATTGTAAACTGAAGGGAAAAAGGAATATTGTAACCAGAAAGCGTTATGAGTGATAAACCCTAAATGTCTTCATAATGTGCTATGTTCTCCGGTACTAATGTGCTACAACACATGACTAAGATGTTGATAACCCTAAAGGAGTTAGGGTTACCTTTCGAGTTCAGTTATCTCTCAACATCGAACAATAAACCAGAACCAGGGCTCTTTCTACAGCTGTTGCTCTGACCTCTCCAGAAATTGTCAGATGGGCTCTTTCTACACAAATCACGGGACGGGCTCTCCAGAAATTGCCGGACAACTGCAGTTCTGACCAGAGTCACCTCACGGCTCTCCAAAAATCGCTGGACTATAGAATAAAGAAAAACATGAAACCCATCTCACAAACCTAGATATGGAAACGATGGGACAGTTGCATAAACCAGTGGACAATACAGAAAACCTATGAACAATGCGCAGCCCGGGAGAAGACATGCGTAAAAATACCATTGGCCAGAGAGACGATGACATCTACAGTGGTTTAGAACAAAACTTCAGAGAAAAATGCCTAACGACGTAATTATTGCTATATAAAATCCCTCCTTTAAATTATTGGTATATCAACTCCCTCAATGCCAATGGGAATGGTTTGGTAAATTTATTTTGATGGCTTTATAGATGACGAATTTTCTAGCTTCTACTTTTGCCTATATCTTTGCATCAAAGCTAATTTGAGCAATGGCCTTATTGAAGAAATCGTATTAGACTCTAATGGTTGCATCTAGCTTTTCACTACTTCAAGCGTGGTCAACGAGCTACTTAGTGTCTAAAGGTTAAAGCTTACTCCCAAAGTGCTTTAGAATCAAAGAAGTGTATGAATCAGAAACCCACTTGATGAAATAATTCCAATATTGATCACCATTGGATGGAATCAACTGCAAATATAAACCTTGAGCTGCTTGGCTATGTGGATTATCTAATTAACCCTAAAATTAATTTGTTAACTATATTTAATGAAAAACTAATACAAGTCATCTGAGGGTGTATTTAATGACTTAGTCATCTGAGCTTGGCTAGGGTAACAATAAACGTATTGTTAACTGTATTTAATGAAAAGCTAATTAACCCCATAAAAAAAATTTAAGTGAGCAATGGTGAAATTCTATCTTTACATGTTTCACATCCTCCTCATAATCATCAATGTTAAAATTTATATCAGCATCTACACCTCTGAATTTGATGGCTTCCCTGTCATATGCCCTGCAACAAATGGAAGAATATTATTGATACACATCAATCGTGTATCATACAATTTGCAGTGGAAAGTGTAAAAGTAGGCTTTTACTGAAAATATTAAAAAAACTTAAAGCACAATCATATAAAGATCCTACCTTGCGGCTGCATGGGCAGTGTCAAATCCACCTGTAGTTCAATTAAGAAAATGTAAATTTTTTATGAAGCTTTAACATGAAACCTTGCATTCACAAATGTCTCAAGGAAATCTTCGACAATTTATTTATTTTATTTTTGTGTAAGATCCAGATCCGCTGTGAGAGAGAACCCTCTGAATGAGATTGAAGTTGCTATTGTTGTTGAGATAGGAATCAGTCCAATCCGTTTCTAAAGAGGGCAAAGGAGGAGAAGATTGCCAAGCTTAAAGTGCCTTCTGAATCTAATCAATGGTTGGTCGACGATTCAAATCCTCATCAACACGGGCCCTCGCCATCGTAGCCATGGCAAAATCCATATCCAATGGATATGCATTCTTCAAAGCCAGATCCAGGAAACCTGGATTCGAACCCTCGACCAAAGCCCTAATTGTATTCCACCGCATAACTTCCTTGTGCACATCTCCATGCAAGGGGAAAGCTGCATGTTTACCAAAGAGAAGCTCCAACATTACGATCCCGAATGAGAAAATGTCCGGATTCGGAGTTAAGAGGCCATGGGAAACATACTCGGGTGCCATGTATCCCTTTGTGCCCAAAACATGTCTCGTAACTGAAAACACTTCATGATTTTCATTGAGCAGAACATTGCTGCTCTTGATATCTTTGTGGACATAGGGAGAACGACGTAATTGTGAAGATAATGGAGCCCATTTGCCAAATCCAGGGAAATTTCTAGTCTCTGCTTCCAGCGGAGAACGTGCGAATTTCGGTCGAGGTAGTCGGCGAGAGAACCATTGTCGGCATCCTCGAAAACGAAGCAGAGAACAGGCGAATTTCTGTCGAGGTAGTCGGCGAGAGAGCCATTGTCGGCATCCTCGAAAACGAGATATGAATGCTATCAGTACGCCCAACAGTTGCACCTGAACACGCAACCGCAGCAAAAAGGAGGATATGTCTGAACGCAATCGCAACAAAATGACAATATGTGAACGTGGCAGTTAAGTTAAGATTCACGTGTCAAAATTTTATTGGATTGATAGACGACCATGCTACAGTGTTTCAAAACACAACTTCTATGAGAAAAACGCCTTACGACACAATTATATGTAGAATGGTAGTTGTATGTCAATTCATTCACTTGAATCATGATTTCGTTTTTAAATTGTTTTTAGATTATTAAAAAATGAATTATTTAAAATAGAATTATTAAAAAAATAAATTAATATGTGTTTTTATGTTCAGTTTTGAAAAAACAATTGTTATATATCTTAGATTGTGTAATGTTAAAATTATTTGTATTATTTTATTTTGTGAATTTGTTAATTCGTTGGCTTTTTATTGAAAAAATCTGACCACACGCCTTGGGAATCCCTCCCTGGTGTAGGCGGTCGGATGACGTAAGCATATCGCTCGAATTTCTAAGCATATCGTCCTGACCGGTTTAATTCTTCTGTGTTGAATTGATTAAACACTGATTTTTGAAATTATTTGTATTATTTTTTGTTGTGAATTTGTTAATTTATCGGATTTTTATTGGATTAAAAAATTTAACCTCACGCCTCGAGAGTCCCTCCCAAGCAGTCGGATGACGTAAACATATCGCTCAGATTTCTAAGCATATCGTCCTGACAGGGTTTAATTCTTCTATGCTGAATTGATTAAGCATTGATTTTTGAATTGCTTAACTATTTAGGTTTACTTCCATTACCTGCTACGAAGTAAGAAATAGGTTATTATTGTATTGATTAATACTCGACACATGCAATAATGCTAAATCTGTGCAATCAATAACTAGATTTTGGATCTGTCCTGGATCTGTGCTTGGATTTGTCTTCCGAAGGAGTGGATAAAATATGCTTCTGCCATCGAGCTCGAGAGGATATTGACTAGCCAGACTTATGAAACGGATTTCACTGGGTGAAGCTGCTTATTCGACTGGATTTATTAAGTGGAACCAGAAGGTCTAATTGGAGATCTGTAATCGTAACTGACGGGAAAGGATGGAGAGGAATTTGGTCTGACCTGGTTTTGAAAGGTGTAAGCTAAATTCTTAAATTCTTGACCATTTGCACCCGAAATTCGGTGAGTTTTCTAGCCAAAATCCACCGAAAATTGTTTAAATGGTAGTTTTCAGTGATTGGAATTGTATAATCGGGGTGCCCGAATGGTAATCGAGGGTCCTGAATCCATTTCTGCAATAAAAATAGCAATTTCAACATTGAAAATCTCATTTTAAACCGCAAATAGTGTTGCCGAATTCCAACCATAATTACCGTGAATGGTGCAAATGGTCTAGAGTTTAGCGAACTCCTTTGTTTATCCGGTAAAACAGGCCTTTCCAGTGCTAGTCTCCGCTGAATGTCTGCTATTTAGAGTGCACTGCTCTTGTAAGTATGTATATGATGGCTAGTAGGTTGCTAATTATTGAGACGATCCAGTGCTTAGGGAGCACTTAGGTTTGACAGAGATGGTGGCATGCAATAAAGATTTTCAGGTTATTAGCCAATTGGTGGGAGATCAGAGTTAACCTTCCAGGGAACTCAATCTCCTGCTAGTTTCCTAGTAGTCGATGCTAGGCAATGTGATCCCTGGAGAGCAGAGTAGTATCATCTATCGCTGTTCGTTTAAGCGGCAGTAAGAACTCGTATTCGTTCGCGGTAAGTGGCTTATCGGGTAGGGTAGGCGATTGCTCTCGAGTAATTGGGAAAAAGAAGGCAATTGTTCACAACAAGTGAATCAGTAGGACTTTTGCTAATGAGCAGTGGGTAGAAAACCGATCTATATGTTCTTGTTGTGGTAGGTTTTGTTTTTATTATTATGGAAATTGGGTAAACACCAATTAGGGAACCCCTGATTTTTTAGCCTTCCTAACTAATTCAAGGAATGGCCTATTGCGAGGTGAATGGTTCAGTAATAACTAAAACCTGCATCTGCAAAATGGACCAATCAGGTCAGGTCAGTGAGGTATAAGTGGAGATTATTTTATCTCCATGGGAGCCCACTATTATTTAGGTCACGAACCATTAAAGGACACCTGTGTGACACGACGAAGATTCATCTCTTTTAGATGGACAGCTTTGATCCCCTCAGTTCTGTTGCTCGAACAAATTCCAAATACTTGACCAAGCATATTGTCGCGCTTGCCTTATCATTTTGACAGATGCCCAATACTTTGAAGAGACAGGGATATAATCGAATCTGAAAAGCATTGTATAAGAAAAGGGGTTAATTGTGTGGGAATTTAACTAAGTGAACCATACACACCTTTGGTCGTTTCAATAAGGAAACCAGACACAGCTTGACTGGCCTTTAAATTCGCATGGATGAAGGGGAGGCCTAGGGCGAATATATATTATACGAGTTTATATATTTCATTTAGTTGGATGTGACGGGTATGTGTTGATATTAGGGCTTTGGATGTGTCATGATTGAAATAAATTTTACATAGAAACCATATTAGTACAATAAATCTAATTCCTCATTTTCTCTTGAGGTAACCTTGTAATTGGTTTAATAAATTTCAATCTTCCTTCTTGGACAAAGAAGTGCAGCACAAAATGACAAAAGTTCTTGTAGCCATTTAAAGGAATATCATAATATGATGTGTGCCTTCATAGTCAAAAGTGACAACTCTGACTAACCACTAAGAAAGAGATTCAAACTTTTATCACAAAAAGATAATAAAAAAGTTAAAAAAACATAGTGGGCTTAGCAAAAGTAGATTTGACCATGAACTCTTACATATCACTTCACCATTTAAGTTCGATAGAAGATCAAACTCTTTCAAATATCAAGAACCAGATCTTGCTCCTATAAATAATTTCTCCACACTGTCTAGATCACCCTCTGTATCTAGTTCCCAAAGTATTCCAGCATCTGTAACTTCTGAAACCTCATTCTCTGGACTTGGCTACAATGAACATCGCGACTAGCATCAAGACTGTCCCACCTGCAGAAAAAGTTTAGATAAACTTCAGCACTTCAAGAACAAACCTAGACTAGGCATGTTTTCTGTTACCTTGCCTAGAGAAAACAGCGCAGTTGAAACAACAAACAGTCATAACCAGAAGTCTTACTACCCTGGTAGGAATCTGCCAGATCTTCCCTTTAGACAGTTCTCCACTGATGGGCACGTTAAGAAGGAATTTTTACCTGTTAAATCTTCCGTAGCAGAAGAGTCTATTTCCGATGAAGTCAAACTTGCTAACTGGGGAAATCTACAGAATAAATTGACTGCTAAGAATCTAGATGAAGTTGCTCTAGATCTCCTTAAACTGCGTAGTGCTATGTCTGAAGAAAAAGATCAGATATCTGCAGTAGAAGTCAAGCTTGGTCTGATAGATCATCTCTTGTCAGACACTGTTGAGATAAAAACTGCTGTTAGCAAAGCAGCAGATCGAATAGAGAGAAGACCTCAGAAAATAGAAGAGCTCTTAGCTGCAAGCGAAAAATTAAAAAAAAAAGCTCCAGAAGTCAGCGAGATGGCCATATCCTTGGCCCTGCAAGGATATGACACTAAGAAGAAATCCGCTACTCCTCCACTCGAGCGGAGTTATTCGTTCGGGATGTTCCATGTCCCAAAAAAAGATCCAAACAAACCTGACTTTAGTTTTGGTCAGGATGAAGCTGAGTTTGAAAATCTGCATGGCTGGGTAAAAGCCATTAAAGAATTGCCACCTGCCTTAGAACAGAAATACTATGATTTGCATATGATGTCAAGCGGAGCCCTTATAAAAACAGAACCTGAAGAATAGCTCCCTGAAATGTATACAGCAATGCCTTCAGCATCCACTGGTCCGAAGTTTTACACCAACTTTGGTGTAACTTCCATGAACAACCTGATATCCCAGATGCCAGATCATCCAGTCTTAAACATAGGTTGTCAGAGTTGTGAAGAAATTAAGGCCGCCCTTAATCTTCTTCAAAATTGGACCATTACACAAAGAACCAGAGATGCCACATTAACTGGCCTATATTTGACAAATCATATAGTCGCCGGATTTTCCGGCCTTGCTGCAGAATGGTGGAGACATTTTCCCCAAGAGGCAAAGAACAGTATGTTAGCAGCCCGAGACGCAGACCAACAACTATTGAAAGCCCTCATTAAACAATTTTATGGTGAGGACAACGGTGACATGACCGATCATTATGCTTCTATGTTCATGACTGCTAGACTGTGCAACCTGTCTCAGGCACAGCAGTATTTTTGTTACATGCAGAAGTTGTTAATTTCTGCAGGTAAAGCTAATGATCCGGCTTATTTAAAGCATTATTTGCGGAGTTTTCCTGGACATGTTCCAGACGTAGTGGAAAAGTTTATGAAAGATCGACATCTCAGTTATCAGAATCTTTCCATTGTCCAGCTTCACCAATACATCATGGAAACTTGGCAAGAACACTGTCTTGCCAAAAGAGTGGATAAAGATTTCAAGCGGCATCAGGACATGTTTACACCGTCCTTCTGCAAAAATGTCGCCCAGTTACCTGATTGGGGTTTTGGTGCACACAACCGCGGGCATTTACAGTCTTCCTATAAATGTCATTCTAAGAAAAAGAAAAAGGGTTTCTATACAAGTGAACCGAGATACCATTATCCGGATAAACCCTTGAAGTTTTCCAGAAAGCAGAAGTTTAAATCCAGGCATTCTAGGCCGAAGCAGAAGCCTAGAAGATTTATTAAATGTCGTTCTTATCAGGAAACCGATAAGAATTGTTTTCTATGTGGTAAACCTGGTCATTGGGCGAGCAAGTGCCCAAAGAAGAAGAGCAAGCCCAAGCTTGCAGCTTTCTGTGACAATCTTGATTCTCGCTGGTGGGATAAACCAGAAGAAGATGAGATACCTTCTAGCGAATATATCTATCTTCCTGACGATACTGAATCTGACTCTCCTAGTGATTCAGATGCTTCTGTTCAGCCCGAGCTTAATAAATTTTCTCCCTATTCTTCATCCTCTGATTCAGACTCGGAAGCAAATTTAGGGGGGTTCCAGGTACCTGATTTTGATTTCAGCCTTAATATGTTCCACTTTTGCATGTTTTCCTCTCCAACTAAACAACAGGAATTAGAAAAGGAAATTGCTGCTCTAGATCTCAGACTTTCGGAGCTCGAGCCTTACCAGTTTCCTGAGCGCAGTTATCTCAGTGAAAAGAAGAAGTAGTTGATGAAGCAGCTAGAATCCTGCAAAGGGAAACAGAAAATAGAATACGAAGCCTCTGTGTCATATAGCCCCGCAGATCTGTATAAGAACTATCCAGAAGGGCATAAGGAAAGACAGAGCTTCAGAAGAAGCCGAGAAGCAAAGCTGAGATTGGAAATCAGAGAAAGACAAGCAGAGCTGAGAGAGCTTTGCAAGAAGATAGAAGATTTGAAAAGCAAAGTCAAGGTGATTCAGATTGAGAGAGATCAATCATCGGATGATGATCTTAGTAAGCACTACGAGAGTGCGTTAAACACTGAATGCATAGAGCCGAAGGAAGAAACACCTGATCAGTCCCCTCCTCCTTCACCACCTCCAAAGAACCTCATTAGTCTGTCTATGCTTTCAGGTCCGAAATTGTTTATTCCTGTTTCTTTCCATCCTTGTGAATATAACCCGTATACTCTTGCTTGTATGATAGACTCTGGATGTCAGGTCAATCTCGCTCATGGTTCAGCCCTTCCTAGTTATTACTGGGAAAAGACTGTTGATGGCGGAACCGCCATTAATGGAGCACCCATTCGCCTACAGGCCAAAGCCGAAATAACTGTAAATTTTAAGAATGTTTGTAGAAAGTTGACTATATATAGAATGGATGACATGAGTGAAGATGTGGTGTTAGGATCTAACTTTCTTCATCAGGTTAGCCCTTATTTTGTTAACCATAATAAGAAGACCTTCATCTGTACATTCGATAACAGGTTTGTTAAGTTGCCATTGTCCTTTCAAGCTCCCTCCATTTGTCCTATTCCTGAGCCGTTCTCTGTACAGTTACCCAATACTGCTCAGCTTATGAAAATGGAGCGCAGTAAAGTCTTCTCAGAATTACATGGAGAAAAGGCCCTTAAAGAAATAACTGAGAAGCTTCGTAAAGAATGTTGCTCAGACAGTCCAAATGCCTTCTGGAACAGAGAACAATACTTCGTCTCGCTGCCTTATGATCTACATCAAAAGATCAGACCCATGAAAGTTTCAACAACTTTACTGTCTCCCTCAGAAGTTCAGTTCTGCGATTCAGAAATCCAAGAACTATTGTAGAAAGGTCTGATAGAGCCTGCTAAGAGTCCGTGGGCAAGCCGAGCATTTGTTGTTAATAAACACTCTGAGCAGAAGAGAGGTAAGCCAAGGTTAGTGGTTAATTATAAGCCGCTAAATGTTACATTACAGAAAGTCCACTACCCTCTCCCTAACAAAGCCAGCCTCCTATAGAGAATATCAGGCTGCGTAATCTTCAGCAAGTTTGATATGAAGTCTAGGTTTTACCAGATAGGAATTAAAGCTGAAGACAGATACAAGACAGCATTCGTAGTACCCAGAGGTCAATATCAATGGAGAGTGCTGCCATTTGGGATAAACAATGCCCCCTCCGAATTTCAGAAAAGAATGGAGGACATTTTTAGAGAATATAATTGGGCATTAGTTTATATTGATGATATACTAATTTGCTCCCACAGTCTGCAGGAACACCTGAAGCATCTGTATAAATTCTACGAATTAGTATATAAGCACGAGTTAGTTCTGTCCGAGCCGAAAATGGAGATCGGAAAAACAGAGATTGAATTCTTAGGATTCAAATTTCAGAAAGGACAGATAATCCTCCAGAATCATGTCCTGTCGTGCTTTGAAAAGTTTCCAGATGAAATCCTGGACAAGACGCAGTTGCAGAGATTCTTAGGATATCTGAATTACATTCGGCCCTTCTACAAAGGACAGGCCGAAGATATCAAAGTTCTTCAGTAGCGACTAAAAAAGAATCCACCTAAATGGTCTGCTGAAATGTCTGATGCAGTTCGGAAGATAAAGCTAAAGGTTATGGAACTGCCTCCCCTTTCTCTTCCTACTGGTAATGGCCAGTTAATCATAGAAACCAATGCCTCTTCATCTACATGGGGTGGTGTCCTGTTGGAAGCCATTAATGACAGAGAAAATATTTGTGGCTACGGATCTGGTGCATTCAAAGGAGCCGAACTCAAGTATCCGTCAAGCCATAAGGAAATTTTGGCTGTGAAAAAGACTGTTATGCATTTCAAGCTGTTCCGGAAACCCGTTAAATTCATCATTAGAACAGACTTGAAGATCATGCCCGGCATCTTTAAAAATGAAAGCTTAATGGCCGAGAATAGCAGTAGAATTTTGAAATGGTTTTCTTGGTTAAGTAGCTTTGATTATGAGATTGTTTATAAGCCTGGTTATTTAAATTGCTTAGCTGACATGTTGACCAGGGAATCAGCTCAGAAACCAGAGCCGAAAGATTTAAAGATGTTTTCCGCAGGCAATAGCAGTTCTGGAGCAGATAAAGACAATGAAGATCCCCCAAGGGATCCTGCAAAAGGAAAATATCCCATGACAGAGTCTTAGATGAGAAAAGAATTATATGAAAGACTCCACATCCGTAATAGTCTGCCAACTACTGCTGAAGTAGTTGCAGTCGAAGAAAGGATAGCTCGTGCACCAAAGACACCTGAAGAGCTGATCCAGAAAGAAGGATTGTTCATCCTGCCTTGGGACAATACCTTTCCCAGAGAAGTTAGAATACAGTCTCTGGAGTATGCTTCGATGGACAAAGCAAAGAGATTCCTGCAGGTTACCCTTATCAAGAATATCTAGACATCGCCATGCAAATTGCAGATCCTTGAGCGATGGGAAAAGGAAGCATTTCAGAGTTTCAGCGATGCATATCCAAAAATTGCTGAATGCAGAGAATTCTGGCTTGGTGAGGATAAGAACGGTGAAAAATATGTTGATCTGTGTGATGTCCGTCTCACCTGGACATCATACAATCTTATCCTCCAATATTGCAGGGAAAGAGGCAGCATCATCATCTGTGCAGACCCCGCAGACCTTGCATTTAATTCTACCTGGTCTGGATGGACTGATGTTTTCTTGGATACTTTCTGTCCAAGAAATGATTGGGAAAATCGGCGCGCCAATTTCATTTATCATTTGAAATCCGATCTTGAAGTCGCTCACCAGAATTTCCAGTGGTTCAAGTTCAAACTGATCCATGAAGGTGGAACATACAAACCACTTGAAAACAGAATTTATGTTCAGCAAAAATTTATCAGAAGATCAATCGTAGGTGAGCATATAGAGTCCAGAGTTACGACAAGAGAAATACCGCTGGACTATAAAGTTGAATCACATTTCAGAGGAGAGTTCATATGTGAGCCGAATCCTTTATTTAAGGGTTCAGAAATTGAACGATGTTTCTGTCAGTTTTTGTATCCCCCTCCGTCTCCTGTACCTTATGAAGATTTGGATGAAGACATTCTGTTTGGCCGTCATGAATATGATTCGGACGATTCTGAGATTGACGCCATGCTACAAGGAAGGGATCCATACGACTGAGTGGAACCTATAGTGGACCCTCTGAAGGCTGAGTCAGCCATCCTTGTCCGACATTGTATCCGATGTGGGCCGAATGAATGCTCCACGTATGTAATAGATTAGGGAATAAACTGCCGTGGGCCAGTTATGCTCCACTGTGTACTAGTGTTTAGAGTCTGTCGGCCATGACAGAAGATTCCAGGTCCCCGTAATGCCAAAAGCTAGTTAAGGGACGAGATAACGACAGTGGTTGTCCCCACCTGTCGCCCCTGATGATTCGGTTATGACTTCTTAGCGTAGGTTTTGGTAACTGGATCTACCCACTGACCGATTAGTGGCAGTTGATGCCTACCGGCTTACCAGTAGAAGTTGTATAAATAAGACCTCCGAGGCCTCATTTGGGACATCGGGTCATTTGGGTCATTGAGTCGCATTGAGTAAGAAGTCTGCTCTGCAAGTCTGAGTGTCCGAGGTATTCATATAGTTTATGGTATATAATATTATATTTGTATGGAGTAAAATGTTAAGAAAAATATGAAACTTATGATTATAAAGTATTGTTGTTTTATTAGGTAATCAAGTTATATGATAATTTTTTTTATATGGACATTGTATAAATTTGGATTTTGTAATGTTTGATTGTTAGGTTTAAGTTATTGTATTTGAGATGCAACATGGTTTTAAACAATAATGACTTTTGTGAGTTTTTAAAAATATTTCATTATAAGTTAGAAGCTAATTTATTTAATTAACATTATTAGTTAATTTCTACTATTAGCAATAAACTATTGAATCTCATATAATTCGTTTCCACCATTTTAATTTTATATTTTATGAGAATTGGCTATACCTCGCATGATTATAAGTAGAGTGAATGCTTCCATGGGTTCTTCACCATTTTACCACATCATGTAAAGATTGATTAACTTGGGTAATGGCCTTTTCATTAGTTTATATTCCTATCAAGTATGAATATCAAAGTGTGCTTATGTACTTAAAACACCATTGTGACTAAATGATTTGTTTAATTGCGAATCGATCTCAGTCAAATTGACCTAAACTTACAAATTGAAAGGTATTTTCTTTCTTTCTCCCAGTGGTTGGTTTCAAGATGGAAGTATAGAGTTTAATGCTTTCATGGGTTCTTCACCATTTTACCACATCATGTAAAGATTGATTAACTTGGGTAATGGCCTTTTCATTAGTTTATATCAAAAGTGTGCTTATGTACTTAAAACACCATTGTGACTAAATGATTTGTTTAAGTGCGAATCGATCTCAGTCAAATTGACCTAAACTTACAAATTGAAAGGTATTTTCTTTCTTTCTCCTAGTGGTTGGTTTTAAGATGGAAGTATAGAGTTTAATCCCCATTTTTTTATAATGTTGATCGGGAAGCAGCAGTTCTGGGTGCATTTGACCAAACCAATGACCTTGAACTGATTGATGTTGAGGCAAGGGCAAAAGGGGCCGGCCCATAGAGGCGAGAGCAACAGAAGAAGTACCGCCTGTTTTTTGGTTAATAACTTTGATTAACTTGGTTACTTGTCCTTTATTTTGGTAAGTGGAAATTCTACCAAAGTATCTATAGTTTTCTTATGTTTCTCAAATAAGCATCATCAACTTGGGTAAAAGGAATATTTATTTTTTATTAATGTGTTTTTGGATACAAATCTCTTTCACACTTTCTTGATTTAATTGTCAGATTTGCAACAAAAAAACTTTTTTTTTTCTTTAAAAAGCTCAAAGACAAAAAGAAGTCCTAAATCTGAATTTATTAAATACATTTGCATGGGTAGTTGTTTAGACTCTTCATTATATAGCTCAAAGAACAAAAAAAACAGGTTTTTTCTCTTTTAAACGCTCAAAGACAAAAAAAAGTTCCTAAATCTGAATTTATCAAATGCATTTGCATGTGTATTTGTTTAGATCTTCATTATATAGCTTCCTCTTCTTACTATGTCAGGGACATTGCCATCTAGTGGTTCTTGTTATATTTATTATTGATAATTTACAAAAATTAATGACTTCTTGATTTTAAGTTTTAAGTTTTTTAGTTTATTATGATTCAAATTGATTTTAAAAATGTTAAAATACACCAACATTATAATGATAAAGTTATAAAATTTGGATTATTAAAAAAAAAGAATTAATGAGTATTTGAATATTTATTATTCATAATTATTATAGTTTATATTGATAATAATTTTTGTTTGTTTATTTGAATTTTTCTAACTTGGAGGAGTGGCTTGCGGTTTGATAAACCATAATTAAAGGATATCCAAGGAGTCAAAATCACTTTATCCACTTGGATTGCATCAACCCTAAATTTGGATGGATTTTGGGGTCTTGCCTCCCAATAAAGTCAGCCCTGTCATCTTGTAAACAAAACCCACACCTTAACTGAGTAATCTAGCAAAAAATTACATTAGTAAAATTTGAATTTTATATTAATTCAAAGGTATTTAATTAATTTTTTTTCTAGAATATTATATATGGGTGATTCCATGAAGATGGGTAACACTTTTTGGCCAAATTTGGCGATGAAAACCTGATTTTTTACTCATGTGCTAGATAGAAGCCCTCAAAACGCATATATGCCATGTGAATTTTGATTTGCAGTAAAAAAACAAATTGTAGAATATTATGTTGGCTTCATAGTGATATTTTTTTAAAAATATTCCGATGTCGTT